>BQNB010004762.1:0-69639 GCA_026074375.1 Tanacetum coccineum | reverse complement strand
ACCGAGATACGTTAGGATGCTAGTCATTTCTTCACGAATAAAACAACCAAACACGTTGTTCATGTTTTTATTCTTGTCGTTTGATGATCAAATCCCACATTGGGATTAATAACCAATCGCATGAATATAAAAAGAATCAGTATGTATAATACAATATTGCATGCATGAATAAAATCATCAACATGCATATGTACATATGATCACATGCATTGTATATCTATTCTGATTCGTACAAAGTAAGGGTTTGAGATTTGTTAATCTTGGCGTGTTTTTTTTAGGATTATCTGTTATCCCATAACGAATGAATGAAGCATGGTATATATAGCCTCAATACTTGTTTTCCAAGTCATGATAGGACACATCCTCAAGTTTACAATAAACGACACTCGGACCCCTCTTTCTTTTCATGTTGCGACCAATTAACTATTTCGTGAAACATATTAATATAATTAATATACAATATATTAATTACATTAATAAACGTATCCTCTGTGTATACGTGTGTGCCCCCATAGGCTCACATATTTCTGGCCGTATATTTATTTATGATATGGACATATCCCAACATATTGGTTATGTTGGGAATACTTCGACTGTTGGGAATGCTGGGAGCTCCTCTGGGAATACAAGGAATGATACGATAGTTGATACTTTTGGACAAGGGGATGCTATAAAAGTGATAAAGTGTTACAACTGTGGTTGAGATGGGCACTATGCCGAAGATTCTAAGAACAGAGAAAGGGTCAGGGATTCTAAGTACTATCGGGCAAGGATGCTACTAGCAAAGCTCCTAAACAAGAAGACATTGATCTTGATAAAGAAGAACAAGACTTTATAGCAGTAACTTTATCCGATGAGGAGGGAAATGATGAACTCATACATCATGTATCATGATGACAAAGATCAAGGAAGTTGACACCAACAACAATTCAGAAGACAATCCTTACTATGATACCGATGGTCTATAAGAGGTACCCAATTATGAAACTTGCTTTATCAATGAATTATATTATGTGTCTCTGCTCATGATCGGACGCATCCTCGAATCTATTAACGACACACACACACACACATATATATATATATAGCTAATCAACTTGATAACACTATCATATTTGATTTACTAGATATGGATATTAATAGAGGAGTTATTGAACATGATAAAACCTCTCATGATCAGAATAGTGATGTAGTAGATTCATTACTTAAGAACATGCAATTATAAGTCAAACGATGCAACATGGTCAATCATGTAGTAAAGGCCAAAAATACCTCACTAAACGTAAAGCTTGAGAAATAAAAGAAACTCATACAAGATTTTGAAAATCAACAAGCTTTGACTCATAAGTATAAAAGGGCTTACACAGATGCGTGTAATCAGAAAAAAGATTTACAAATCAAACTGGATACCCAAAGAGTACTTAATCATCAAAGGTTGTTGCTCTCACAAAAGAAAAAGAGGACTCTCAAATCAAACTGGCACAATATTTGTCAGTTCGCTCATATCTTCTACAAGAGCGTGATTCTTTGAAAAAACTGTTTGCACAAAAAGAGGATAAATATCTGGATGAAATTCTTGATTTACAAGCTAAAATAAAAGATCTTGAAAATACCATCTATAAAACTGATCAATCGATTCAAACGATTCATATGCTCACACATGAACCTCGCCAGTTTTATGTTGGTACACATAAATTTGCTAATAATACTGTGCATGTCGATTAAAGGAAAATGCAGTTGAAATTAGGCCAATAAATTACACAAAGCTAAACAATATTTATGAACACTTTGTTCCTCAAACAGAGTTTTTTGAAGAACAATTGTATTTTTCAAACTCAACCACAACTGTTGTAGTTCCAGTTAAAAACACCTTTCAAAAAGCAACAGGACGACCACCTGAAATGCCTAAAAAAAGTCGTGCAAAAAGGCACTTTGCAAAGTTTAAAGAGAACGTTAAATATCTTGAACTGGTTGTACAATCATGAACTGAATTAATAGCTAATAACTTTCAAGCACGTACTGCTTATGAAATAATCTCCTTTTTCTTTTATTTAGATATTTTACGTATTTTTACTAAATACATCAAACTAAAGTCTTGCATTATATGTGTGTGACCTCATGGTATTATATACTAATAAAGAAATTAATTATGTTATGTCATGCACATATTCTTAGAGAATGTTGGTTTTAAAAGATTTTACAAATTTTTAAGTATCGAGCACTAGTTTTGAAATGTTTTAAGACCAAATCTGCTCTGATACGAATTGTGGTTCTCTAATCCATAGAAGTTTAAGTAAAACAATGAATACAAGTAGTTAAGGCAATGACACAAGGATAAAATTTTCAACATATAAGTCTTATTTGAATAAATCAAAGAATTACGAAGTGTCTTGCTGATAAATACTTAATTTAATTACAATAAAGTATTGCTCTTTGATCTAGTAAACTCAAACACATGTAAGAGTTTACAAGTGAATTCTGTGTCTCTGATTGGATCAGGGACTACAACGAGTTTACTTTCTTTCTTAAATGATATAATAAATATAGAAGAGTTAGCATTTACTACCAATATTCTTTTTATATATGAGACAAATGAGGATGTCACGTGAGAGTTGTTGAGACGTGTCAAGCATTTATTGGTGAAGACATCTTCCATTAAATGAATCTATTCTTGGAAACACAACAACCTTGATTTTAAGGAACAGTAATGAAAAATTTTCCTCCCTTTTCGCCTACTTGTACTTGTCTTTGACTTTCTCAATACACTTTAGCCTACTCATTTGTTACCTTAAAAAGTCCCGCCTATAAATCTAAGAGATATTTTTTAGCTAAACTTTGTTGGTTGAACCAAAGAGCTGAAAGGAGCATCAAGGCATTGTCGATCCCTGATAGGCATTTTCGATCCCTGATGAACCTTTGTCCTTCAGCTTCTAGTTCTTATACATACTAGCCGACTCTGCAATAGCTAGAGAATATTTCTTCGAGTTGTCATTGACTCCTTGACGATGTCTCTAACGTGAACTTTGCTAAGGATGCGTGTTGAATTCTTTATCAGCGAGTCTTCTTAACTTAGGCTAATTTATGTTTAAATCTAGTACATAATAATTTATGTTTAAATCTAGTACATAACCCGGTTCTCAAATAAAGGAACGTTTATCTCTAAAGATAACTGTTAGCCTCAAAATATTGAGTCGAACATGAAGTTCGTCCATTATGTATTTTAGTCTTGGTCAATCAATTAGTTAACGTTGTAATAGGAAAGCGACCCAATATATGTCGAGTCTTTTAATCTAGGAGTCCTACTATTCCACATATAGATTAACACACATGTATATAGGTCCCAGTACGTACGGAGAATTGGGCTCAAATAGTTAATCAAATTTTTGACACATATGTTCGGGTTCGCTCCAACGCAAAACCCGAGCCCCGGATCCTATTCATACGGATCTTCGAACGGTCACTTTTGTGTCTGGTTATTAAGTAACCTTTCCGAATCCACCTATTAAAATCTTTACAAGACTTATGTTTGTTTCATTACTCTAAAAATCAAATTTTCCTTCCTACTTTTACTCTTACTAGACCGCAGTGAGGTTAATTTATAGACAAAGTCGTATGATAAGAGGTGAAATAAATCCTTATGTAATCATGTATCAGAAGCACTCGTTTTTAGTGTTGAGATCCCCAAAGTATCCCAAGAGCAAGAAAAATATGCTCGATGAAGAAGAATTTTTGTGCCAGCCTTAGTTATCTGTTAGCCTCAAAATATTGAGTCGAACATGAATTTCGTCCATTATGTATTTTAGTCTCGGTCAATCAATTAGTTAACGTTGCAATAGAAAAGTATCGAGAATTAGGCTCGATAGTTAATCTAATATTGTATATGTTTCGGGTTTAATCCCAAGCAGAACCCGAGCCCGGGTCCTAATCAAATATCCCGAACGTCACTTATTGTGTCGGGGTATATAAGTAACTTTTCCACCTAGGAAAAGTTAGTGGTTGATTTTATTTCTAAATAATTCTTTTTCTTATTTCTCTCTTTTCTCTCCAACCTCTCTCTTGTTTCTCTCTCTAGAAATCTTCCCTCTCTCTTTTCTTGATCTAGATACGTGTATGATATGAAGTGTATGTGTTAAATGGATCCTATAATTAGTACCAGAGCTTCAAGGGTGGATTCGTGTTTGATTTGTGGTTCAAAATCATCAAAAATTCGTGGTTTGTTTTTTTGTTTTTTTTCGAAAAATATACCAAGAAAAATCAAGATTTGATCTTTGTTTGTGGTTAAAGATGTTAAAGACTTGTACTTTCGGGCTTAGAACTATCCCTTGCATCATTACTAGGTGGTTTTAACATCATTTCGTGGCTTTCAAGAATGGTTGATGATTTTTTTCTTGGCTGCGTTTTGTCTAACTGAAAGGATGTTCTTGATTGCGTTTTGGTCATTGCGTTTTGTCTAGAAAATCTTGCGTTTTGTCTAGAAAGCATTGCGTTTTGTCTAGAAAATCTTGCGTTTTGTCTAGAAAGCATTGCGTTTTGTCTAGAAAATCTTGCGTTTTGTCTAGAAAATCTTGCGTTTTGTCTAGAAAGCATTGCGTTTTGTCTAGAAAGCATTGCGTTTTATCTAGAAAATCTTGTGTTTTGTCTAGAAAGTATTGCGTTTTGTCTAAGAAAGCATTGCGTTTTGTATAAAAAGCATCGCGTTTTGCCTACTCTTGAGATTTGCCTCTTGAGATTTGCCTACTCTTGAGACTTAAGTCTTGAGATTTGTCTATTTAGATTTGTCAAACATTCTTGGTTGAGATTTGACAATCGTTCTTCGTTGAGACTTGCTATACTTTGACCTTCTTTAGACAACAAACCTCAAGGATTAATTACAAGGACTTTGGACTTTAATTCGGACTACAAGGACAATTAATCAACTACAACAAACATCATCAACTAACTTTAACAACAACAATTAACTTTTCACGGTTTTCTCTCAATTTTGTAAAATCCCGCGAAAGAACTCAATTTCTCGGTTTAAATCTTTGACTTGTAAAATCCCGTGGAAATTAATTACTTTCATTACCACAACTTCAATCACATAATATCCACTTAAGATCCAACAAAATCTTTCACACTTCATAATTCATAATCATTCATTCATCATGTCTACTCCAGTCAACACATCCTTGACAGATAGTCAAATGCACAATAATATCATGGCAGCTGGTTCAAAAGATCATCCACCAATGCTTGGACCAGGAAGATATTCTCAGTGGCGTTCACGTTTTCTATGATACATTGACACTAAAGGAAATGGTGAATATCTGAGGAAATGCATTTTTGAGGGTCCATACAAGCTAACAAGTGTAGTAACAAAAGCTGTTGCTGCAACAGTAAATTCTCCAGAAGTACCACAACATGACGAAGCTGAGACAGTACACAACATGTCTGCAGAGAACAAACTGTACTTTCAAGCTGAAAAGGAAGCTATTTTCTTGCTTTTAACTGGTATTGGAGATGAAATCTACTCAACTGTTGATGCATGCAACACAGCTAATGAGATGTGGATAGCCATTGAAAGGCTACACAGGCCTTGTGAAATTATTTGACACGTTACAAGATGTAAGGACAATCTGTTACATGGGAATTGGGAAGTTTACTTCTCGAAGATGGAGATTCCGTGGAGTTCATATTACTCTCGGTTTAATAAACTAATGGAATTGAATTGAACAAGGAACAAACTTGCAAGTTCTTACAATGCAAGTGAATGTTCAATTTCTTCAACAACTTCAACCAGAATGGTCAAGATTTGTAACGGTTGTCAAGCAATCAAAAGAAAGAAATAGACACCATCTATATCACACACTGTTTGACATTCTAAGCAGTATCAAAATGATAGTTTTGATATCGTGCTTGAGAGAATAGAAAAGTGCAAACCATTAGCACTTCTTGCGTTGCTCAACCATACTCAGATAATTACTATCAAGCACCAAAACCTCATAGAACAAATACAACATCATCTTCCCACAAGACCAAGTGCATCTACCAGACACAAAGGCAAAGAGATCGCCAAACCAGTTACACCTCAATCTGAGTCAGTATCTGAAGAAGACAGTGATCTTGAACAAGCTTAGAGGGATAAGGAAATGCAAAAGAATTTGGCACTCCTTGCAAAGTATTTCAAAAGGCTCTACAAACCTACCAACAACAACCTTCGAACTTCTTCAAACTCCAGGAACAAGACTGAAGATACCACACCAAGGTATAACAACGACAATCAGTCAGGGCAGTTTCAAAATCAAAGGACAATGACAGTTGTTGGGGCTAGGGAAACTGTAGGCAGTCCGGTAGTGCAACAGAATGGGATACAGTGCTTTAACTACAAGAGATTTGGCCACTATGCAAAAGAATGCAGGAAGCCAAAGCGGGTTAAAGACTACACGTATCACAAGGAAAAGATGATGATGTGCAAACAAGCTAAACACGGTGTCCCACTGCAAGCTGAGCAAGCTGATTGGCTAGCGGACACAGATAAAGAGATTGATGAACAGGAATTGGAAGCACATTACAGTTTCATGGCAAAGATTCAGGAGGTCTTACCAGAAGAATCCAGTTCAACTGAACAGCCATTGGAACAGGTACAAAACAATGATGAAAATAATGTGTTTGCCAATGAAAGACAACATTCTGAGAATAATACTGCAGAATGTGCTGATGAGCGTGTTGCGCTTGCTAATTTAATTGCAAATTTAACTCTTGATACTGAGGAAAACAAAACGATTTTAAAGCAATTAAAGAAAGCAAACGCATCATTGACTCAAGAACTGAAGGAGTGCAGAACTAACCTTGATGAGACTGGTAGGGCTCTGGGGGAGGCTACTAGTTGTCGGGATAGTTGTCTGATTGCACTTCAGAACAAACAGAATGAGCTTGAGAAGTACATAGCCTTTAATGACCGGACGATTGATTATGACATTCTTCAAACAAAGTTAAATGATACTCTAGGACTATTAGCTCTTAAAGACATTGAAATAAAAGAAGGTTTGAAAACAAAAGCCTATGAAATTTCAGTTCTCAATCAGAAACACGATGAGTTAGTCAAAAAGAGTCTTTTAACTAAGTCACAATTTGAAGGTCAACTCAAAGAGAAAAGTAAGGTCATTTCGGATTTAAAGGTTAAGGAAGGAAGAGATATTGACAAAATGATTGAAATGGACAAACAAATTAAGTTTTTGAATGAAATTCTTTATAAACGCAATCAATCAATTCAGACCATTCATATGTTAGCACCAAAATGCGCAACATATAATGGTAGATCAACCTTTGCTAATCCTAAGTACCTCAAGATAGCTCAATCTGAGAAACCATGTTTGTATGAGATCCCATATGATACTTCTGATCCTGCAAACAGATTTTGCCCCAATAGGGAAGACACAGTGACTCTTGAAAAAGAGAGTAGATCAAAATTGAATAAAGACACAGTGAAACCATATGATTACACATATCAAAACAGTCTTTATGAAATTTTCAAACCACCATCCAAAACCTATCTTGATCAGTTGGAACGCGCTAAAGAAGTTAGGAAGACAATGTGGAGAAAAACATTTGTTAGGACAAAGCCAAACATTGCTAAAAACGTTGCCTTTCTACCCGTATCGAAATCCATTAGTAAAAGTAGACAAGCTTACAACGAAATGACAAACAACTTTAATCATTTTAAAACGATTTGTGAACAAGCTTGGTCTAATCATACTAGGAGTTCTTTTCGTAACCCAACTGCTCATGATATGGAAGTTTTGATAAAATCATTATTGATGCCTCTTTCAATCAAAACTATAAATGACAGTTATTGTTTTGTTCATGAACTAAAAACGGAAATGCATGAAGACTTTGAGTACGTTGAATCCCTTGAAAAGGAGCTTGACAAACTTGAATCTGAAAAGGCTGATTTTTCAAACATATATGATCTACTTCTCGAAGAGTGTGTGTCTAAAGATGTTATATGTTCATATTTGCATTCTCTGTCTGATTTAAATGCTCATACTGGATTACAATGCTTATATCTTCACAAGGTCAAAGAATGTGAATGTCTTGCACAAAAGCTTTCGAAACAAACTGAATCTGTTAACAAAGAAGTTCATAATAATTTGTTAAAAAGTTTTTCTAAACTTGAAAAACACTCGATTTCTCTTGAACTTGCTTTACAACAATGTAAAGAACAAATGAAAAACAACTCAGTTTGCAAAGAAAACGGATCTAATGTATTTCGAAAAGAACATGAACAATATCATGAAATACAAATATCATGAAAAGAGTGATTTGAAAAGCTCAAATGCAAGACAAAACTAGCAATTAAGTGATTGAAGAAACTCATCGAGAACTCAGCAACGGGGAAAGTCTGTGGAAACTCAGTTTGATAAACCATCTGTTGTTCGACAACCAAATGCTCAACGAATTCCAAAACCATCAGTTTTAGGAAAACCGACTCCTTTTTTTTAAATCCCTCTCTCCCTGAATTGAGAAGTATTCAAATGAAACAGTCCGGTTAATAAAACTAATGTGTCAGGATGGTTTGTTTAAACAAGTCACTCAACCAAATATTTTTGCCTCAGATTAGAAAACAAGAGCAGTGTCGAAACACAATTGATTGCAACCTTCAACCTGGCCCCTCTAGGAATAACCCAAAGCATGTGTCATCTCAGTCACCTAAAGAATTTGTAGGCTCAAATGACATGGTTCATAACTACTACCTAGAGAAAGCTAAGAAAAGTGGGCACAACACTATCAAAAGACCAAAGATATGAATGGAAAACTAGTATGATTGATCCTGCTAAGATTACCACAACACAGCTAATGTTGCAAACCAAAACCTAGGAATTGGCAAGCAACAATGAGTATAACGGGTTTTTTCAAAACAAGATGTTTCAACTTAGGAGAACATAAGAAACAAAAGCCTTTTCTTGAAGTTTCAATGACGTTGCAATGTCCAACATGCAAAAAGTTCCTTTGATAGTACAAATCATGATGAATGCGTCTTAGGAATAACCACTCCAAGGTTAAATCCTCGTGCCTCTACACAGAATAAGGATGCAAAATCCCATAAGACAACAAAGAGATATATGCCCATAGAAAAGTCAAGTGCATCTAAGAAACTAGAAAGACAGATCCCCATAGGACTTAGGTTCTCAAACAGAAAGACTACCACTGTCCCTGAGAAAACAATGAATCCTAGATCCTTGGTCCTTATGTTGCCAACTAACGGGTAGAATTACAGACTGTTGGTCTTATGTGGGTTTCCCCACAGGGAAAGTTATTCAACTCCTTGACCGATGCCCCCAAGGTTGAAAGTGAACCCACACATGGTTCAAATGTAGATATCCATCATATTCATGCATGCAAACAAACTTTGGGTTTAAGTGCAGGTACGTCATTCAATGGTCAAAAGCAACAAAGAATTGACCTAAATGCAGATGCACTATACAATGAAAAGCAGGAAAATCTCAGAGTGTGGTTGCTGAAATTACTGATATCTAAGAAACCCCATTCCAGAATGGTTTCCACAAAAAAATTAAAATCTTCATGGCAATGACATTTAACAACGCATTTCAAACCTCGTATCTTCATTCAAAATACTTTCTGAACATAACCGTCAAGAACTAAGAATTCAAGACCATAGCAATTAACAGTCAAGTACAAAGCTGGTTCCAAAAAGTTGTTCCTTAAGCAAAAACCAGACAGATACATTTATGACAAAGTTGTAATTACTATTTCTCCACCTTCACATAGCAAGGCTGGGGTACAAACAGGAATATATATAAATAAATACCAAAATCTAAAAAAATAGAAAATTACCCAAAAATAAATCTTTCCTCGACACTCCTCTTGGAAGCGATAAACATTTACGTGTTTATGAAATGTCTGCTTAACATTGACACGGGTCCTGTAAATGAAGGTCGAGCGAGAGTTTGCAAATAGTTTCAAAACAGGTCATTTCTAATTTTCTATATGGCTTATGTGCAAATTTCAGTACATAAACCCATACTTCAGAAAAAGGAAGTTTATAACCTTATCCTCACAATGAGAAAATTAAACGGTTCTTTTCTTCTCTCTCTTTCTCGTCTTGAGTTGTCTTACCAAGACATTCAATGTTTTTTTTAGCTCAAGAAAAAGGAGAGTGTACGTACAGTGCCTTACCCTTACCGTTAGAAAGAAGTTCCTCTAACATCTGTTTTTCAGAAAAAGTTTAAACATATTTTTTCAAGAATTTTTTTCAGATGTCAATTCCATAATCTTTTAAAAATTATGTTTCAACACTCCAGTCCTTACAAAATCTTTTTCAACAAGACAACAAATTTTTAATTGCTCTATTTTGAGGGGGAGTTTTTGAAAAACAAATTTTAAATGTTTTGGATACATCAACATGAACAATTCTATATGTTATATTAAAACATTATCAAATATTCCAAATCATTCAATGTCTGATAATATTTTCTCCTACAGAATTTTTCAAGACATATTTTAATCACAGGTATTTCAATAAAAAACCTAAGTGTTTATCATTTAAATAAGGGTAGAAAATGTATTAAAATTTTGATCTTATTAGACTCAATGTTCTGAACAGAAGGAAAAGGTTTTTTTATGGTTTCGATCTTATACCAACAACATCTAATTTCATGACGATTCGAAGTCATAAGGTGGTTAGGTTAAGAATTCAAATCCTATGAATCCAACCAGAACCGGAGGATCACACAAGGAATAATCTAAGTTAGAAAATCGCAGACATTGAGTATGATTGGAGCTGAATGTATATGTGAATAATGCGACTAAAGATTGAGCTAACCACTGGAACAAACACAACAAGGTGTTATAATGATGTCTTGTTAAGCATTGAAGAGCGTTAAAGAATGAAAAAGAAATTTAGTGGATAAAGGGTGTAAAGAAAGAACCCTCCACCAATACACTTAAGGCATAAACCTGGTCAATACATAATCTATCATAATCCACAATATGATTGCTGGATTGAAACTGAACATCATGGACCGCAGTGATGTAATGCACAACCCTCACCCAGCCATTCGGGTTTTCTCTCAAACAGAAACTTGTCTTATTTGTCACTGAGATACACACTTATCTATTGACATCTCACTCCGAGATCGTTGATATTGAATAGGTGGCAATATGCTCCAGCCTCCGAGTACTAAAACCAAAATGCACTAATCAAGTCTAGAGCCAAGAGATCAATAAAAATCTCGTTAGGACACATTCCATTTCAAACACTTGTTGAACATCATCAAGTTTACAAGTTGTTAACAAGAGTCCTACGCAATATCCTTGTGATATTTGCCAGAACATCAGAGTGATACTTTTAGTAGTCACAATGAAGATGGAAATCCTGTTTGAGTCAACCTTAAACAAGCTCTCAGTAGGTGACTTGCGAGATTCTATATGAATCAAACTTGTGACAACTGGATATCGATTTGGTCCAGTAAATGAATTGATGGTTGATGAATTTTGATAAAAGCTCAAAACTCCCGATGTGTTACAAAAATGATTTTACAAGTAATACGTCGATTGATTTTCTTATTACTAACGTAAACCTGCAGGTTAAAACGGTGGTGACAGTATCCCAATCAACCAAATTCAATTCATTACCATATATTCATGCTCACTCTACAAAGACAGTCTATCATGAAAGCTCAAGATTTAAAGACAAAGACTTCCGCTAACTCTAATTTGAAGCTTTCAAGATGAGGCATAGTATGAGAATGTTGGTAAAAGACATAAGATCGCAAGATGGCATAGACGATAAAGACAATGACAAAGGCTCAAAGTCAAGATCACAAAGCATGAAGGAACAAGCTTACAACAAAGAATAAAGAGAAAGACCAAGACCACATGAGCTTAACGACAAAAGCAATCTCATGAAGGAGTGTCAGCAATGAACTCACTTCGGGGGAGATTGTTAGCCTCAAAATATTAAGTCGAACATGAAGTTCATCCATTATGTATTTAAGTCTCGGTCATTCAATTAGTTAACGTTGTAATAGGATAATATCGAGAATCGGGCTCGATAGTTAATCTAATATTGTATATGTTTCGGGTTTAATCCCAAGCAAAACCCGAGCCCGAGTCCTAGTTAAATATCCCATGCGTCACTTTAATGTGTCAGGGTATATATGTAACTTTTCCTCTTTAGAAAAGTTAGTTGTTAAAAATATATCTTTTTCCTTTTCCTAAACTCTCTCATCTCTCTCTCTCTCTCTTCTTTCTCTCTCTACAAAACAACTCACTCTCTTTCTCTTTTCTAGTTTTAATTCATGTATGTTATATGTTATGAAGTGTTAACGGGATCTTACACATAGACCAGACTGATATTGATGATCTCTACAACAACCTTAGGGTCTATGAAGATGAGATGAAAAGGTCTTTAAGTTCCACATCTAATTCTCAGAACTTGGCTTTTCTTTCCTCTGAGAATACAAGCAGCAAATTTTGGAGTTAATACTACTGGAGGAATTAGAGGAATTAGTTCATCAAGTCAAGTTTCATCTACTCCAGGTGATGATGAAGTAGTATGCTCTTTCTTTGCACAACAAACAACCAGTCCTCCACTTGATAATGAGGATTTGCAACAGATTGATCAAGATGACTTGGAAGAATTGGATATTAGATGGAAAGTAGCCATGTTGACCATTAGGGTGCAGAGATTCATTCAGAAAACAAGAAGGAACTTGGATTTCAAAGGAAAACAACTTGTTACCTTTAATAAGTCAAAAGTTGAGTGCTACAACTGTCACAGGAAAGGGCACTTTGCTAAGGAATGCAAATCAGGAAGGAACCAAGGGAAAAGATCTTATGGTAATAATGCAGTAGGAAATGCAAAACAACAAAAGAACCATCATCACAAAGCACTGGTGGCCTCAAATGGACTAAGAAGGCTATGATTGTAGCAATGATCTTGATGAACCAGATAATTATGCTTTAATTGGCTATCTCCTCCTCAAGCACATCAAGTTCTTCTACCAATAAGGTACAAAATTTATCTTAAAACAATGACTTGAATCTTTTAAAAACTCTTTCAAAAAACTTTTTGATAAGTGAAAGAGAAAAACATAGCAGAGCCAGACTAGAAATTCAGGGTTATGAGTTAGCCTTAGAGTCTCTAGAATCTAGAATAATTAGACATGAAAAGAATGAACTGGCTTGGGGTGAAAAATATGAGTTTCAAAACTATGAGCTTAAGTGCAGAGAAGTAAAAATCAACAACCTTAAAATGGAACTAGAAAAAGTTGTTAAGGAAAGAGATGAGTTGAAAGTTAAGATAGAAAAATGGGAAGAATCATCCAAGAGTCTTAATAAAATACTCAACAGTCAAATGAGTGCAAATGACAAAAATGGTTTAGGATATGGCACACTATTGAATGAAATAAATAACAAGTCTGAAACTGATAGTGAGATTAGTATGAGTGTTTTTGAGGTCAGATCAAGTGATGAAGAGATCACACCAGCAAATGATAGGTTATCCAAAGCAGATGGGTATCATGTTGTTCCCCCTCCTATAACAGGGAACTTCCTAACCCCAAGAGCTGACATATCATTTGCAGGTTTAGATGAATATGCCATTAGGAAGAAAATCATTGAGTCAAAAACAACTGAGCTTAACACTGATACTAGTAAATCTAAAACTAGTGAGTCTGTAGGTAAAACAAATAAAGTTGAAAAATCTAATCCAAAGATTAACAGAGATAAAGTTATCATTGAGGATTGGAACTCAGATGATGAGGATGATGTGTCTGAAGTAAACACAGTTAGTCCTGTTAAGACTAATGAGACTCAAACAGTTAAAACTCAAGTTGATAAAATTGGTCAAATTTCTCAGAAAGAAAGAATTGGATTTAAGAAAATAAAAGCTTGCTTTGTCTGTAAGAGTACTGACCATTTGATCAAAGATTGTGATTTTTATGCCAAAAAGAGTCCAGAACCTAAGATGAAAACTGTGGTTAATACTGGTCAAAGGGTGGTCAAACCAGTATGGGATAATGCTAAAAGGGTTAATCAACAAAAAATTTCAAATAATTTGAAATACCCTCAAGCAAGAAGGACTTTTGTCCCATCAGGAGTACTAACCAGGACAGGTTTGGTTAATCCTGTTAGGCCAAATGGGAAAAGAGCAGTACATACTGTTAGTACTGCTAGGCCTATTAGTACTGCTAGGCCCGTTAGTACTGCTAGGTAATTTTCCCCAAAAATAGCACAAACTGGTAGTGCTATTAGACCAATTTACCCAAGAATAGACAATGTAAGACCAAGAGCCTCATATTCACCAATCAAGAGGTCTTACTACACAAGACCAGCTTCTAGACCCAAAGACTTAAAACAAGATGTTAAAATTTTTAGGGTTAAAAAGATGGCTACTGCTGGGACTAGAATAGTAGCCAGTACTAATAAGAGTAAGGTGGATAATGCCCTTAAGAAGTCAAGGTAGGTTTGGAGGCCCAAGGTAAATTACATGGATCATGAGTCCAAAGAAAAAGGATCTTTCATACTCAAAAAGTTTGAGTATGTTGACCCAAAAGGATAATCCAGTCCTGTTATGACTTGGAGTGCCCAAAGAGATACTATTTCTCTATTTATTTTGCAGGGCAATCCCCAATCCAGAAACCATTCTACAAGATCATTCAGTGGTGGATAGTGGTTGCTCTAGCCATATGACTGGCAACAAAGCTTATCTTTCAGACTATAAAGATTACAATAGAGGCTTTGTGGCTTTTGGAAGTGATCCCAAAGGAAGTAAAAGAACGGGTAAAGGTAAAACAGAACTCGAATTTAGAACTTGTATGATGTCTATTTTGTAGATGAACTTAAGTTTAACCTTTTCCTCTGTCTCACAAATGTGTGACAAGAAAAACAGTGTCCTCTTTACTGACACTGAATGCCTAATCCCTTCTCCTAGGCGTTTATAAGCCCTTCTTGATGAAAAGACAAGTTGGTACTTTGAGCTCCTATACATATGGAGATAACAGTTTGATTTTAAAGAACCATTGTTCCTTTTGGAGGTATAACTTGTTTCTATATGAAAATTTGCAACAACAATGAAACTAACTTATGGCACATTAGATTAGGGTCATGTGGATATTAACAATATAACACACTTTATAAAGGACACCTAGTTTAGAGGGGCCTATAGACTTTTATAAAAAAAAAAAAAAAAAAAAAAAAGAAAAAGAATAATAAAAAAAAAAAATAAAAAAAAAACAAAAAAAAAAAAAAAAGATATGTAAGACCGAGCAATTTGATTTTGTTGAAAAAAAAAAAAAAAAAACAAAAAATAAAAAAAAAAAAAAAATTTAAAAAAAAAATACAAAAAAAAAAAAAAAAAAATAGAAAAGAAAAAAAAAACTAAAAAAAAAAAAAAAAAAAAAAAAAAAAAAAAAAAAAAAAAAAAAAAGAAAAAAAATAAATGAAGGAATGATGACACAGTAAGAAATGAGAACTTAACGATAAAAAAAAAAAAAAAAAAAAAAAAAGAAAAAAAAAAAATAAAAAAAAAAAAAAAAAGAAAAAAAAAAAAAAAAAAAAAATAAAAAATCAAAAAAAAAAAAAAAAAAAAAAAAAAAAAAAAAAAAAAAAAAAAAAAAAACAAACAACAACAAAAAACAAAACAAACCAACAAAAAACCAAAAAACATAAAAAAAAAAAAAAAAAAGAAAAAACCAGAACAATAAACACCAAAAAAAAAAAAAAAAAAAAACAAAAAAAAAGAAAAAAAAAAAAAAAAAAAAACAAAAAAAAAAAAAATCAAAGAAAAAAAAACAAAAAAACCAAACCAAAAACATAAAAACCTTGCTCTCACAAAAAAACGTCTTTTATAATGCAAACTCTGAAAAACAGCAAAAAACAACACATAAGAGTTGCTTCTAAGAATTGGTAAGCAACATAATGGCCCCTGTAATGTGCCAAGTTGTAAGGAACTCATTAGAAAGCCCATATAGAATTACATAAGCATATGGACAATATTTGACAGTGCTTCCAGTAGAAAGTATTAATAAGGGAAACAAACACAATGTTGGTTGTAGACTGATGATTTCAGCAGATTTATTATGATAATTTTCCCTTAGCTACTAAGGATGAAACAAAAGAAGGTATCCTTTATAAATTTATCACATGCTTAGAAAACCAACTTGAACAATAAGTTAAAAAAACATCAGATGTATCACATGAGACGGAGTTTAAAAGAAACCTCATGCTATGAAAAATTATGTGCTAAGACAGGGTTAAAAATGGAGTTTAGTGTGGGCAATAACTCCACAGCAAAATGGTGATGAAGAAAGGAAAAACAGGACCCCCTAATTGAGGCTGCTATATCTATGCTAGCAGACACACTTTTTATGTTACTGGAATTAGGTAATTAGTGACCAAAACCTTCAAAATAAGGACCCCAGATGAACTATTAATAGGTAAAAACCATCTAGTATTAGTTTTTATGAGACCGATTGGGTTGCCCTTTGACCATTTGAACACCCTTTAAGATCCCTGGGTAAATTTTAATTGAAATCTGATGCAGGATATTTTGCTGGGATACTCTACTTCTAGTAAGGGATTATTAGAGTAAACAACAAAAAACCAAAAGAAGTATAAGAGAACATGCACCATAGATTTCCTTAAAGAACAACCAAAGCGTTAGAAGTGGTTCCCTGATTGGATGTTTGATCATTGATTTTACAAACAAAAACAATTAACTATATCCCTATTAGTTGTAGAAATCATGTTAATGGGTGGATGCAGGTACACAAGAACTTTATGTTTGCAAAGGTTTATCAAAAAAAGATAAGGAACCACGTCCAGGAATACATAATGCTTCACTACAACCCTCATAGAGGCCAAGGATTTCAGTAGAAGATGTTGTTCTAGCTGCAACAAGAAACAACCGTTTTGAAAATACTCCAAAGACAAAATGATGTACAGGATTTATAAGAATTTGTCTGAAAAAGAAAGAACAACATACTTTGACAAAAGGCTGAACAAGAGCCTTGAAAGATGATCTTGAAGGATATTGGTGCTCAAGTGAAATTTGTATGCTAAAGCTATAGATGTATTGCTACAAGACAAGCCTTTGAAGAAGAAAAGAAGAGGGCAGCTCAGGCTACCAGTATTAACAAACTTAATATTTGGTAGGCTATTCTGTAGTTACTCTATTCTATCCCAATTCACCATTGGTTAGTATTGCTAACACACCATATGCTAGTGCTGCTAGTACTCCCACTGGTGCAAATACTGGTGGATCATCATTTATCTATCTTGGAGGATAAATACCTATTGATGCATCTACTCTCCCCAATGTTGATTTACCCATTGATCCTAATATGCCTGACTTAGTAATGATTCTAATGTGATTTCCAAATGATGATGCCATATTCAGTAGTGCCTAAGAAGATTAAGATGTGGGGCAGAGGCCTGACTTCAACAATATAGATAACAATTATTGATGTCATTCCTATCTCACACTTAGATTTCATAAGGATCAAACCCTAAAGGTCAAATTCTAAGGAGATCCTAAATCAGCAGTCAAACAAGAGGAAGAAGATCCAAAAGGCTTCTTCAGTATAACAAGCTTTGGTAAGCTACATCTATAATAAGAACAAAACAAATTATAAAGACCATCATAACTGTCTGTTAGCATGTTTTCTCTCCCAAGAAGAACCCAAGATGATATCACAAGCCTTAGAGGATGAAAGCTGGGTTGAAGCAATGCAAGAGGAATTCCTCCAGTTCAAATTACAGAAGGTTTGGATACTTGTTGATTTGCCATTTGGGAAAAAGGCAATTGGCACAAAGTGGGTCTTCAGGAATAAGAGGGATGAGAGGAGTATTGTTGTAAAAAACAAAGCAAGGCTTATAGCACAAGGGTTTAGACAGGAGGAAGGTATAGACTATGATGAGGTTTTTGCACCTGTTGCTAGGATTGAGGCAATCAGGTTGTTTTTTAAGCCTATGCAATCATTCATGGGTGATTTCTGTCTACCAAATGGATTGTTAAAGTGGCATATCTATTATGGCACTATTTGAGAGTAAGTAAAAATGTATATCGAATCTCCAGGCTTTGTTGACCCTGCTCATCCAAACAAAGTTTATAAGATGATCAAAGCTCTATATGGTCTACATCAGCTCCTAGAGCTTTGTATGAGACCACTAAAATTTCTTCTTTCCTGTTGGAAAATGGTTTTAGGAGAGGTACCATAGACAAAACATTATTTATCAAGAAGAACAAGAGTGACATTATGTTTAGTCCCAAGTGTATGTGGATGACATCATTTTTGGCTCTACAACGCAGTCTATGTGTACTGAGTTTGAAGATTGTATGCACAAAAGATTCCAGATGAGCTCCATGGGTAAGCTCACATTCTTTTTGGGATTGCAGGTGAAACAACAACCTGATGGAATCAATATATTTAGTCAAGACAAGTTATGTAGCTGACATCCATAGAAGTATTGATTTTTGTTCCATCAAAACAGCTACTACTTCTTAATGAGTCAAATAAGCCCCTAGTCCAAACATAAAGAAGGTGTAGATGTAGTGTGCATGTCTACAGGCCTATGATTTGTTTCCCTGATATTTAACATGCATCAAGGGGCCAGACAATCATGATTTGTTGTCGTGTGCCTGTGCTAGGTTTCAAGTCACTCAAAAAGCTTCACACTTAAATGCAGTAAAAAGGATTTTTAGGTACCTCAAACATCAACCCAAACTAGGGTTATGGTATCCTAAGGATTATCCTTTTAAACTAAATCATTTCCTCAAACATTTGATTTATGGAGGGCGTCAGCCCTTGACAGGAAATCAAAACAACAAGTTGGTTGTCAATAATTTTTTGGGTTAAAAGACTTGATATCTTGTTTCAATGCAAGAGAGTAAACGATTTGGCAAATTCCCTACTCTGAGGCAGAAGATGTTATCAGCTCAGCTGCTAAATTTGTGGGGCAAGTACTATGGATACAAAATCATATGACTGGATAATGGCATTAAAATACAGAACATAACCAAAATCCCATATAGAACAATGATAGTACCATATGTATGTCAAGAATCCTTTCTATCACTCAAGACCAATCACAATGAGATTTCGACATCACTTCATAAGGGATTGGCTATATAGAAAATATTAATAGATTGATATCAAGATTCACACTGATGCTAATGTTGCAGACCTTCTCACCAAAGGATTTGATGTCACAAGGTTTAATTTTTTGGTGGTTAGCATTGGGATGTTAAATTTGTAGCTACATGTGAGGGAAGGTTCAACTGTAAAGTTTGTACTTGTAGTTAGTTCTTGTAGTTGGAATTAATACTGCTAAAGGTTATTTAATTCATGTAGTTAGGATTGAAAAGATCTGGTTAATACTGCCATTATGAAACATTTGTCTTGCAGTATTTTTCATTTTATTTATGACTAAAACCTTTTTCCAAGACAATCAGAATTTGAGGATGGATGGAAGCTGTGCTGGTAGCTTTCTCATATCTGGTCTGTAAGTGATAAGTACTAGAGAAAAGTTAATACTGGTATGTCATTATTCATACTGGTAGCCTACAAGTTAATTCTGGTAGCCTACAAGTTAATACTGGTAGACAAAAGTTAATACTGATATGTCATATTAATACTGGTAGACTGAAAGTTAATTCTGTTAGGCCAATTTTAATACTGGTAGATGCCGTTAATGCTGGTGAGGGAAAATTAACTTTCCTTATTTAAATATTACTGTTAGATATTTTTACGTCAATTACTTCGCTTATAGGTTTCTTAATTGGGTAATTACTGACTTAATTCAATAAATATCTTTATTTTATCAATAAAGCATACTACTTTTTTTCAGTCCGATCAAAAAACAGAAAACCGTGTTTATCATCTACTAAGTTAAATTGGCCTCTCTCTACCAGCACTTGTATGTTACTCTAACCGAACCAAACCCATCACTCAAGTTTGATTACTCACAACTTCTATTCCTCAAGAACTAAAGATGGCCAATTTAAGGTACTCGGATAAGCATAACATGGTTGCTTTTCTTAAGAAACCTACTGAAAGTGTTGGTTTCACTGAGATAGTAAATTTTCTCAAAGGTACCCTCACCAGTTAGGTCCTTAACTCCAAAACCTACTATCTATGATTCCCTAGTCAAACAGTTCTGGCAGACTGCAACTGTCAGAACACTTGCTAATGGGATTCAAGAGTTGGTAGCATCTATAGATAATAAGGAGTATACCATTACTAAGGCATCTATCAGAAGTCAACTTCAATTGGCAGATGCAACAGGTATAACTAAAAAAAAAAATTTTACCACCAATGCTGTGAATTTAAGTGAAGGACTGGCACATTAGGTATGTTTCAGAAGGAAAACTTACTTTTTGGAAAAAGAATTTTACACCTCAATGGAAGTTTATATAATAATAATATTCTACACTGCATAAGCCCTAAATCAGGTGATGGGATCAATTTTGTAGTAACATTGCAACTCTACTGCATAATCTTCTATTCTAGTATAAGGGTTTTATATAAATTTTTCAAAAATGATTTTTGATGGAATGGTTCACAACTTGGAGAGTAATACTAAATTTCTAATGTATCTAAGATTTTTACAAATAATTTTGGATATAACTACTGAAAATAATAGGAAGTATCTTGCCCCAACTTTAACTAAAAAGATTTTTGGAAATATGAAAAGGGGTTTTGCAGGGGAACATGTACCATTGCTGCCTGCAATGTTGGCAGGTGCAACACCAGATCAAGGTGAGGGATCAGCAATCCTAGCTGGCTCCCAACCCACACCTGATCCAGTACCATCCATCACAACTCCACCACCAATTTTTTTAACCATAACCTTCATCACCCCTAGGTCTATTCCCAGATAGGGCACTGAGATTCCTCAGTCTCAGGGTCCTACTTTCAACCCTATAGCAGATGAGGCAACTACCACAGGTATGGGAGTTAAAACTGAGGGAGCTACCACTACACCCTCTGGCTTAGATGCAAGAATAGACAGTGGTAACATTCATGAGTCTCCACTCAGGTCCCATGAAGCACCTTTCCCTGAAGGTAACACATTAGGAAGTGCTGAGGACAGTTTGAATCTAAAAGAATTGATGGACATTGTACCTAAGCTGGTGTTAAGAATTGATCATTTGGAGAAAGAGCTGCACCAGACAAAGAGTACCTATGGGAAGGCAGTTTTGACTTTGGTTGAAAGGGTGAAGCTTCTTGAAGCTGCCTTGAAGAGAAAATCAAGGAAAGTTATTTTGGCTGAATCAGAGGATGAAGAACAAGAGGATCAAGGGAGGAAAATTCAATATATAGATGATGATCCTCTAGGTTTTCTTTGGGTGTCAGAAATTCAATGGAAGAAGAAAGAAGCAATTTTGTTACTTCTAAAAAAGGTTAGTGCTTCAGGGGGAGGCACAGAAAGGAATATATTAGTCCAACAACCTGGAAAGCATAAAACTTTATCAAAGGTTTGCTATCAAAGTTAGTACATACAAGAGAGTATGCAAGGTCAGTTATTAAGTTTGAAGGATATTGGTATGTTGGTATGGATTTCTTTAGTGGCATCAAAAGAGAGGACTAAATTCTGCGAAGTTGAAGTTAATACTGAAGTTAATCCTGGTAGTGCAGGAGTAAATACTGGTAATCCACCAGTTATACTCCTAGTTTAATTAGACTTTATAAATTGATTGTTCCTTCTCCCAAGTTAATAGTCAAAAAAGGGAAGGAAAAGCAAAAAATGAACTTTAGAAGATGTTCAAGCTACTCAAAAGACAAAAAGAATAGATAACAAAAGAAGGAAGCTAGTCTTCATGTAGCTAAAAAGGTTGCATGCTTTACATGATACGAGAAACAAGACAGAGGTTCATTTAGATGCTTTGTTTTGCTAAGAGAATACAAGAGGAGCAAGAACTATCTGAACAACAATAGAAAAGAAAAGCTAAAGTTCAAGAAGTAGCACAGTTCTATATAGAAGAGGATTGGGACACCATTAGAGCCAAGCTTGAAGCAAATACATAATTAACAAAGAGTCTCCAAGGAGAAAATGTGTCTAGTGATGATTTTGCAAAGAGGATGGTGGACATGATAAATCAAAAAAAGAAGTATTATGCATAACAAAAGGATAAGGCAAAGAGAGACAAGCCCATGACACAAGCACAGCAAAGAGACTATATGAGTACCTTCATCAAAAATCAAAGCTCTTGGAAAATGGCTCAGTTGAAGAAGCTTACTTTTGAAGAGCTCAAGGTTGAATTTGAAAAGCTGATGAGGAGCATTGAAAGTTTTGTGCCTATAGGATCTGAAGAAAGAGTTAAGAGAGCAGGTGTACAGCTGGAGCAAAAGTTTTCAAAGAAACAAAAGATTGTTGTTCCAGTCACAGAGGAGAAAGTTGAAGTTGTAAAGAAAGAAGAGCCAATAAAGAGAACATGAAAAAGGAAGAAGCAAAAAAGCTAGGAAAGGTACACATGCTGATAAAATTGCAAAGCATGAAGCTAAAGAAGACATGGAAGCACTTGTGAAAGGTAATGATGTAGATTCTTCTTCAGGTACTGATATTCCAGTAAGTGCTGTTCCAGTTGCTATCAAACCTCCCTAAAGTTAAAAAGCTAATTGAAAATACTCAAGCTAGGTGAACAAGGGGTGTGTTTTCAGATTATAAGAGAAGATGGAACTTATATCACTTACATAAAGTTTTGAAAGCTATGCTTAAAAGTATCTCAATGGATGATCTTATAGAGTTTATACCAAGGATAGTTGATCAAAATGTAAGTGGTAACAAATTGGACCAGAGGATTAGTATGGAGAGAGTATTTTGGTGATCTTAAGACATGTTTTGATCCACCTCTAAGTACAGATCCAGTCTGGAATTTACCATATCAACAAAATGTGCAAAGATGGTAAGATATTATGACACTTTTGTAAGTGCATAGTTTGACTTGAATCAATGCTGGGGTATCTACAATTTACAAAAAGGAGATATCCTATACCAGCTGATTGTGTGTCAAGCTATGTTGGATAAGAAACTTCAAGGGATATAAAAATGGACAAGGCTTGCCATACCAATTGTTAAAGTAAAGAAGAAGCAAGCTCAGAATAAGTTACCTTGAAATGAAATGTGTTTGAAAGGTTTTTCTCATTAGCCTGCAAAGTAAGGTTTGGAATATGGAAGTTGTCAATAGAGTTTGAGAAAGGATTGTTTTATACAAGTGTTGGTTTAGCAACCACACAACAAATGGTCATCAGTTCACCATGTCTAACAGACATCAAGAACTGGCTAGTCCAAAGCAAACGGCTTTGGTAAAGACTTCTCAAATCTATTGATGGCTGACAGTTTGCCAAAAACTGTATGGTAATCAACTCACCATGTTTTTAAAACAAAGAGTTGGCTACTCCAGAGCAAACAACTACTGGTAAAGAGATCTCAAATCCGTTATAGTTTGCTAAAAACTATAAGGTTATAATGCAAACCTTGGTTTATCAACATGAAAGCATTGATTATTCCATAGCAAACTGGCTCATGTTAAAGACATAACAAACCCGTTGAATGGGTTGTTAGTTTCCTCCCCATACAAAAAAACTACAAAGCCACAACTTAGTTGGATTGTTTGCTGATGTAGCTTGTTGATTGCAGAGGAGATGATTTGCTGCTGACAAAGGGAAGAAAGCAAAAGGAATGTACAAGATGACCAAGAAATACAAAATAGTTCAAAATTAAACCAAAGACCATATTAAAAGAAGTGTTTGGAATGCAAACACAAAACTCAAACTGAAGAAAACTGAAGAAACTTAAGTTAAACCAAGTAAAGTTCAAGTTTAGGGAGGATTTTATGGAATTAAGTATTCAAGACTTAATTCTGTTATAATTACAGTTAGTTTTCAGCTAGAACACATGTTAGTACTTCTGTTACATAGGAGTTAGCATAGATATTACCCCATTTGGTAGTGTATTATTTAGTGTAATACTGAAGTCAGTATATAAATATTAATCCTAAATTAAAGTTAGTATTGTTATGTTATAGTATAAGTCTGCTTAATTGCAGAAGTATTAGTTAGAGTTAGAGATTATGCATGAGATATCTAGTAAAGGATAATCATTATCTCATAAACGCGTTTTATAAAGCCCATTAGGGTTTCCTTGGTGTATAAAAGGAACCCTAGGCACAGTTAGAAGATATAGATCAATTAGTAATCATAGCTTATAACCTAGTAAGATTCAAGTTATAATACAAAGGTTGAGTTTGATAAAAGATCTTTTGTGTTTTTCTTAATATTGTTTCTTTCTTAAGTCATTGTTGATTAGTTTCTTTCTGCATAATCAATAGAGTTCAAATTAGTGTTTCATTATAGTTGCTTTGGATATATCTAAAGTAACAAACCCATTGCAAGTAACGGTTCAAGACTATTCAGTAGTGGACCAACATTATCCATAATTTTATAAAGCAAATTAAAAACATTTTAAACATTTCAATTCAGCTTCTCTAAGATCGTTATTATAAGGATCTGCAACCATATCAGATTGAATATTACCAAGCTTAGCCCTTAAATTTTTAACGTTATCAAAAGGGTTGCCTTGATCAGCATTCAATTTCCTCAAAGGCCTCTTTAAAGACTTCAATTTAGATACCACTGAGAACATAGAATAGCCCTCAACCTCCTATTTCCAAAAATTACTAACAATAGGGATAAAACCCTCCTTCCCAGCCAAATAGTTATGGAATTAAAAAGGCCTCAGCTTAGCCTTAACCACTTCAGGGATAACCAACACAATAGAGGAATGATCAAACTTCATAAAAGAAAGAAAATTAGCATAGGAATTAGGAAAAAGGCCATAAACTGAACATTTACCAAAATCCTATCTAACTTCTTAAGAAGACCACCAATCTTGCTAGGATTTTTATTCTAAGTGAAATGCAGCCCAGTCATTGCTATATCCTCAGCCTTAATATTAGCAAGACATTCTTTGAAATCGCACATATCAGTAGTAATTTTAGAACACACAGAAGACTTCTTAGATGGATCAATAGAAACATTAAAGTCTCCCAAAACTACCCATGACGTACCACCAACAGAACACTTATACTTCATTAGAGACCTCCACAAGCTCCTTCTCTTCATAGATTTCATATTAGCATACACAAAAGAGCAATGGAAGCTATCACAACCATTAATGAGCTCCACAAAACAATGCATTACCTGAGAGGCCTGCTCTATCACCATGACATTAACACTTCTAGGGTCCCAACCAACAATAATTCTTGTCCCACCATCACAAGAAGAGCCATTAAAAAACCCAATCCCCAATGAGCCAAAAACCCTTCTAAAAATTCCAGACAATTTCTTTTTTCTTTACAAACGAGTTTCCAATAAACCACACAAACTATAAGAGTCTTCATTAAGAAATTGAATAATTTAGTCTTGATTAGGAGTATTGCTAAGACCCCTAACATTCTAAGCAAAAGCCTTAAATATCATTATTACACTTGTTAACAAATGTCCCCTCGATCTCTACCTTCAGACATCAGCAACAATAAAGCTATTTCCTTTTGTGTGCTTTTAGCAATACATTCGTCTCAGACACCACATCATCAATATTTAAAAGAGGGTTCCAAAATTAACACATGTGATAATTACCATAAAAATTAATCCATAAGTCTTAAGGACCTTTCCATTCTATTAGCGCTTTGATGGATAAATACCAGCTTCCATAATATCATCAACAACTTTTTGAAGCTCAGGCCAAATGTTCAATTCATGCTCATCATCCCATTAAGCTTCAGTGGCATTATCATCCTCCACCATACCAGCTTTAACTAAAGATACGAAAGAGTTATAAATTGGAACATCTTTTCCAATAAGATCATTAGAAACACCATTTGACCCAGAACCTCTAACAAGAACCTTGGGTCTAAAATCTTAATTTAATACGCAGTGCTTCTTAACCAATTAATCCTATCCTTATTAACATAGGATTATTATTCCCGAGCTAAAGAAGTACTACTTTCTTTAATTTTCCCTTAACACACCGCCTTCATATTTCCCACACCAGCCACATTACTTCTGCTCTGAGAGAAATTCCTCTTTTGCTAAAAATTTCCTCTAAACATATTACTCTGCCCACCACCTCCATTGCCTTACCTACTATAACTTTGAGAACTTCTACTTTGGAATCCAGCATTACCTCCACCTCTAAATAGATTACCATTTCTAGCTTGCATAGAATTGGATTGAGCAACAACCGGTTTATTTTTCCTACCTCAATGACAAAACCATCATCATTGTCAATATTACCTCCATTCACATTGACACCCCTACCTTTAACATTAATCGCCTCTTTAATAGTCTGAGCAGCAATCTCCTCTTCATATCTTGGTCTAACCTTACATGATACAGTAGCATGACCAAAAGTTTTGCAAAAAGTGCAAAAAAGAGGTTTTCATTGATATTTAACATCAAGCTTTCCAACTCTAGCTGGCCTATTTCCAACAGGAGGGTAAGCAATTTCAAGTGAAGAAGGAAATTCGTCATCAACTGATACTTCAACAAGTACTCTTGAAAAATCAAGCTTTCTCGACTTCTTCAAACACCGCTCCTTTGTCATCTTATCCATTAACATTGGTTTTCCTATCCTACTCATTATTTTCCCGATACCATTACCATTACATAATTCCATAGGGATATTATAAACATAAAACCATATAAGAATAGTACTTGGCTTAACCTTCTCCAATGAAATACCAGGTTCCCATATATTCAGTAATAAAGATACATTGTAAAACCATCCAAGGACATGCTCTCCAAAACAAGCTTTCATCGCCTCTTTATCGTTCTTAGAACTTAAAATAAAACAAACTCTGAATAGTTTTTTTGTGATCCCGTCAATACCATACAACCCTTCATATTTTTACTATAATTACATTAACAATATGATAAGCCATGAGAACATTTGTTCCAACAAAATAGGCCGAAAAGCTAAGAGATAACAAGCTTTAAACAACCCTTTTTTAGAATGTCTTCAACAAAAATATCAATTCTACAAGCACCATTTTCCTGCTTAGATACAAACTGAGGAACATAACTCATTTGAAGGTCTCTATCCTCTACTCCCTTCTTCAGTGTTTCAACAAAGGACTCTATATTTAAGGAACCATCAATATTCTAATTCTTAACCCCTAAACTTTTTATTTTTTAATCAATTTTCCCCCTTCCCTTTATATTTACTTATTTTTATTTTTACTTTAACCTTCCTTAATATTTTATATAATTTTTATTTTTTTTATATAATTTTTTATTCTTTATTTATTTTTAATTAACCTTTTTTTTATAAAACCCACTTAAACCAACAACAACAACACACAATCCATACCAACAGACAAAAATCGAAAGCAACATCCAAATACCCCCCCAAAATCAAACAAGACCCAAAAATAACTGCAACCAACCAAATAAATGAAAACCCAAAGAACCAACCCCAACAACAAAACCTCAAACAGAACCACCACACCAACCCAATCCCCAACCAACAAACACCAAAAAATTAAAAAAAACAACCACCCCTCAAAAAACCCCTCGCCAGACCCAACTAACCCCCCCCCCCCCAATCAACCAAACCGCCCACCCCCACAAAACACCCGACAAAAAAAACCAACCCCGCAAAAACAACCACGCCCCCCCAACACAAAACTACAAACACAATAAAAAACGAATTACAAAAACACAAGCTAACAAAATCCAAAGGATAAAAACCCAACATAACTTCACCACCAGCACAACAAAAACAACCCAAAAAAACAATAACAAACCCAACCCCAGCAAAAAAGAAAACAACCACAATCAACAAAAGATAAAAAAACCCAAACAATACCCAAATCACCAAAAAAAAATCCCCAAAAAAACCCAACCCCCCCCACTCCATGAAACAAACTCAGACCTAAACTCAAGCAAACACACCCACCCACCCGCCAAAACCCCAACACAACCAAATAAGAACAAAAACCCACTACAAATAACTAACAACACAACCAACCCCGCAAACAAAAAATACCCAAAAACCGAACACCCACCCCAAACCGCGAACAAAAAACAAAAAAATGACAAACACCCCCCCACCCAACAAAACGAAACAAAACACGCGAACCAAAAAACAACAAAAAGCCACCAAAAACCAAATTACTACACCCAACACCTAAATACCGCCCAAACCAAACTTCAAGACCCCCAAAACAACAAAAACAACACAAAAGACACACCAACAAGCAAACCTAACAACCCCTAAAAACAAAAAACAACTAAACACCAAACCCCCATCCCCCAACACCTAACGCCCCCAAATAATGCAAATCCAACCCCCCTACCCCCTCAACCACACAGAACGAGATCTAACCCAACCTACTACCAACATACAAACCAACAAGATACAACCCGAAAAACCCCCCCCCCGAATCAAAAACCTCCAAACCACAAAAACCGCACAACCACCAAAAAAAAAAAAACTAACAACACAAACTTAACAACCCCCCCCAAATACAAAACCAAAAACAATCCCCCCAAAAGAACGAAAAAACACAACAACAAAACCACTATCAACCCCAAAAACTCAAATAAAAAAAATCCAAAAAACGACCCCACAACCCCAAACCCAACCCCCTATAACCCCCAAATCAACCAAACCATACCAAATAACAAAACCCAACATTCCCCAAATAAAACCAAACTAAAACCAACCCACCAAACCCCCAACCAACAAAACCCCATACAAACAACTTCCTCATACCCCCAAACCAAACACAGCACAAACACAACCAACAACCCCCCAAAAACCAACAATAAATCAAAACCAAACAACAACCCCTAACTCCCCCAAAAAAACCAAAAAAAAACACCCCAAAAAATACAACCCAACCACCCACCCCCCCCCCCACACCCACCACCCAAAAACCAAAAAGGTGGGGGTGGGGGTGGAGGGGCGGGGGGCGAGGGAGAGCGGCCACTAACCACCCCCCAACACCCAAAACACCCAACCAACCCCCCAAAAACAACCACAACCTCAACCACAAAAACCCATAAAATAACAACATATAAACAAAAAATCCCTCCCAACTATTAAAACAAATAAATACCAACAAACGAACTACACAAAACAACACAACAAACACAACAAACCCAACAAACGCAATAGAAACCCACCCCAACTTCAAACAACAAACCCACAACCTAACCCCACCCCGCCAACCACCCCCAAAACAACCAAAACACCCAAAACAAAGACAAACACCCAAAAACAACATAACCAACAATTCCCCCAAAAAAACAACCCCAAATCACCCAAACCCAAAACTAAAAACCAACTACGATCAAACAACACACAAACCCACCCATCAATCAAGAAAACCAGAAAAAACACCCCCAAAATCGGCCCCCCCCACCCTAAACCCTACACCACACCAAACCCCTAAAAAACTCAAATAACACAACCACAAACCAAGACCGAAACACAACTAACCAACCCCATCCACAAACACCAAAGCAAACCACAAACTCCGCAAAACACTAGAAACCCCAAACCCTCAACAAATAAACCACACACATACCCATAAACAACACCCAAGACCCATACACCAACACTCCAAAAAACGCCAACTCTCAAAAACAAAACAAAATACCAAGCTATACTCCCTCCAGACCCCCAAACCCCTCCAATACACGTCCAAACTCAAAAACCAACCCAACTAACCAACCCCCCCCACGCAAACCCCCAAACAAAAACAACCAACAAAAAAAAACAAAACAACCAAAACGAAATTCCACAACCAACAAACAACCAACACACAAAAAACGCACACTCAACATAGAACATAAAACACACCACAACCCCACCGAAAACAAAACCCCAATAAAAAAACCCGCAACAACAATTCTAAAGACCTCAAACCCATAAACAAAAAAAAAAACAACTAACCAACAATAACCTAAAACCCAACCAAAACACCCCCAACCAAAACCCTCAAGAAACACCGCCACAACCAACCAAAAAAAAAAGCAACAAAACAACCGAACAAACAACACCACCACAACAACATATACGAACACCACAAAACCAAACATCAACCAACAAACAAAACAATAATACAAAGACCAACCAACCATAACAAACAAAAAACCAAAACGAACTACCAACCAACCATACCCCAACTATACCCCCCCCCAACACAACTCAAACCCAACAGACAACCCAACACACAAAATACACCCTCAACAAAAACCCCACCAAAACCAAACATAAAAATCACAACAACACAAACCACCCTACCACCCCTTAAACAACGCAACCACACACAACAACACAACCCAAACAATAATTAACACACCAACAAACCAAAAAGTGCCAACCTCAAAAACACCCACACCAGCACACTAACAAACCCAAACCCAAACACCAACAACCCCCGCCCCTAAAAAAAACCACCCCCCCCCCACCCCCCCATCCACCAACACACAACATAAAAACCCCCAAAAACCCAAAGAAACCCTCGGCATAGACCAAACAACCCCCAACAAAAACCCCAAAAACCCAACAACCCCCACCCCCACACCAAAACCCCCAATAAACCCCCCCCCCCACACACAACAAAAAACCACAAACGTAACAAGCCCCTACAAAACACAATAATAACCCCAAAACCACACAAACTCAACAACCCCCCCTCCCAAACAACTACAATAAACAAAACAAACAAACAACCCAACTAAAAAAGAGATCCCCAAAAAAAAAACCCCACACAAACCCACGAAACACAACAAGCCGACGTCCACCCACAAACACCCAACCCAAAACCCCAGACCCCCAACCTAAAACACACAACATCAAACAAACAACAAAAAAACCAATACCCCAAATAAAAACCAAAAGCAACCCCCCCCAAAAACCAATAAGAACCCAAAACAACCAACCTCCAAAAAACCATTAAAGCACACAAATCAACTACCGACAAAAAACAAAAAAACTCAGAAAAACCCAAAAAAACCCCAACGTACAAAACCCCCCACCCCAACCAACACACCGCAAAAAAAGAAAACCAAAAAAAACCGTAACACCCATAAAACACACTCTAAAACAACTGTAACCACCACCCCCAAAAACCAAATAAAAAAACAAAAAACAAGAAACAAACCACAACCCCCAACACAAACAAACAACCCCTCCCCAACAAACCATAAAACCAAACTAATTAAACCCGCTCAAAACAAACCATAACAAAAAACCCAATAAACACTCACAGAAAACCCCCGAAACCACCACCCCACCCCTTCATCCCCTTCCGACTCCGCCAACACATCAATATCCCCCTTAACGCCCCCTCCATGGCCATGCGAAAGTCAACGAGAAGCTAATTAAAATATCCATTACCCCACTCAAGAATATATGCACGCACCCACAAACACCGCCCCTCCTTCCAGTACAATCTCCCTCATTAACACAATTTACCGAACCTTCCTAACATGAGAAACAACAATGTGGCTCTACACACCGCCGACAATATGAGAACTCCTCACATTATCAGTTGGTAATGTGTTACACCAAGTGAAAATCCTCATCCTCCCAACACTCCACTTATCATCCTTAAAGCCTATTAAACATTTAACGACACTAAAGGTCTAATAAGGAACATTTCTGAATGAAACCAATCATCTCCACTAATATCACAACAATCATCACCATATGCATACCACAATTTATCCAAGTCCATGTGCTTTGTCCCTATCTAAGTTGCTTCCCAAATGCAAAAAGAACAAAAAGAAATGATTAGATGTATAATATTATGGCATATTTTGCAATGATTATTGGGGGGATTAAATGACCCTGAAAAAATGCACAAAATGACACCTCATCACACTATTTCATTCGCCTTCCATTTTTATACACATAATTTAGCCATCACACATTTTAAACATATCACATGACTATATTTGAGTTTTGGATTCTCTTAGTGCATTTATACCTTCGTTTTAAATTTTTAATGCACCACACATTCCCATGTGGTTTCAATACATTATACATACTCATTTTGTTGATTAATGTACTTCTATTATTCCTTACTTATCAATACATACCAAAGTTGTGTGGCTTTAATCAAGCAATCCAATTCTCCAACATCTTAATTCATTTTCATTAATTGTAAAGCATATATTCAACCCCCCCTTACAGAACGATTTATTACTATTATAATCATATATTGCACGAACGTTATACCTATATACCACATCATTTTAAATTAAATTAGTTGTCATTTTTTATGTATTCATCTACTTTGATTGTGATTGTTGTGTGCATTTTTAAAAAAACGGCATGTACTCTGTAGGTGGTAGATTCGTGGTAAGTAGGGTGTCGAACACTTGAAGCGAGGTTAAATCTCTTAATTTATTAATCTTTTTGGTTATCAAATCCTAAGTTAAATTTCTAATCTAAGTCAAACCTATTGCTAATTCCTATGTTAGTCTTAATTCTACATTCCACAGTATAAAAGGGGTGATTTTCAGCCTAAGATGACTGGTACATTTTAGGTGGTACTATAAACAATTCAGACACTTTAAACCCCATGCAAGCAAATTAATAGAAGATAAAAGATCGGCGTCAAGTCCTTATGATAAAAACTGTATTAAGCCCTAGTGTGTTTGTATATTTAGTGCAATTATTACTTATCTTCCGAGTTGCAATCATTCTTAGACCTTAGGCGGGACTTTTCAATCCTTAAGACCTAGACCACATTATTTATTCGCAAAATTAAAAGCATCCTCATAAAGCATCCTTACTTGCTTATTATAATTCATCTTAGGGATTAAAGCAATGATGATCTTGTTAAACCCTGGCTCATAGAGACTTTACCCACTTACTACTTAATGGCGATTTATACTCTAGTAGTCCACTTATCCAATTATCCAATGGAATCAAAACGTTATTTGTTGAATTATCTAGGTTCACCTGCTAGTCAACTTGTTCACTAAACGTATCCTAGCACGGATTTAGCAGGACAATATCTGTGATCCTATGATTCTAGATGTATAAATTACTATATGGAGAGCTATCCCGGCATCTAGATTACTTGGTCCGTATCACTAGATCCAGTTGAATGATAGGTCGCATACAAAAGCATGTAAACTAGTATAAATTGATAAATATAAACAAGCATACAACGATAAATTAAGCAATCGAGATATAAACAAAATCAAACATTCAGATCTTTATAATAATGGCTAATACCCGAAGGTATTAGCCTTCAAACATCATAATTAATACAAGAGTAATGGCTTAGCCAAGGTAAACTAATTGAGTTAAAGAATGATACCAAAAACTGAACGATTACAAAAGTATAAGAAATTACACGTTGTCTCCTATGGATTGGAATGCATTACGAACCCTCTTTCTACTCTTATTTCTTTCCCCTCCTCTTTAAAATCAACTTTTATGTTTAGGAATCGATGAATAATGATTTAGCACGACATTAAAACCTCGGTTTTTTTGAGTTTTGTAATTTATAGGTCTAGGAGTCGTGTCAATACGACGTATCTCCAATGTAGTTACGATGACGGCATATTGGGGTTTACCCCCCCCCCTGGAGTAGTGACTTAAATACGTTTGATATCTTCCAGAATATTCACATACTATATCTCCAATACGGCATATTGGTCTTCTAGATACGGCTTATTGATCATGTTTCCTTTGTGGTCTTTGGTGAGTGCAGACATAGATATGCCGTATCTTTCTTAATGGATACGACGTATTGGTTGTCAAAACATTAATCTTCAAAATATCTTCGTTTAAGCTCCAGAATGCGTGCCTTTTGCTAATATTCATCAAGTACTCCATAATTACTACAATTCTCAAATACAAACGATTAAGTAACAATTCTTTGCAATAATTATACAAAATGGGTCAATTACATGGGATAAATGATGCTATAAAATAGACGTTATTTAATGTTATCAAATACCCCCCCCCCTCCCACTTGAATCCTACTTGTCCTCAAGTAGCCTTTAGAAGTTTATAAAAATGTATCCCTAAGGATATTTTCCGTTAAGAATTTATTTGATCTATTACAAGTACACAACCAAACACCTCATAAAATAGGAAGATGAAAACACTCAAATCACTCAACTAATCTATGTGGTAACATGTAACTAATTCGCTCAATTGTTCGGTCGTGACGAGTATTCTATCATACGCTTGGCAAGGATACACATCTCCACCGCTAAAGCTAAGGAGTAACAAGATTATAAAGGTAAATATAGGTTTATAAGATAAAGCTTAGGGTTGATCATTCTACAATCTTGCACCAAAATTACCACACCAACAAGGCAGCTAAAGCATACTTACATGGTCGTAAAGACGGAATAGACATATGAGTTCGATTACATCCTCATTCGAGTTTAACCAATAGTTAGGATGAAGAATGATATAGGGTAGGGACCTTCTAACTTTCACTAATAGTAAAAACCCAACAAGGCAGGTGAGACATGCATACATGACTGTAACGATGGAATAGACATGCACGCTCGATCACATCCTCATTCGTGTTAAACCCATGGTTGATGATTAGGAGAGAGAAGTAAATTGTTGTTAAATAAAATTTACAAAACAAATAGATTAAGTCTAACATACAAGTTGCTAGACATTTTTTCTAGACCGTTACCATGATAAATACTATTTACAATGTCTTGATTATATATCAAAAACAACAACCTAAGTTGGCGTTCCTATAACACCATGTGTTTTCAAGTCATTGACGACGTCGATAAATCTACTATTCATTTTTGTATTGTACGCGTTTGCTTTAAATCGTAAATGTTAAGCTAAATTGCGTAAGCTAAAAATTAGCGTTCAATATAAACGGGCATCAAACAATTAAGCGTTTACATCAAGCAAGTATTAAATAATTATTTTGAGAATAATTATGGTCTTTGTTTATTTTATTTTTATCGATTGCGTAAAATTGTTACGTTTTGCGATAAATTAAGTTTAGGCATACCCGGAACCACCAAAATAAATCTACGCTTCAACAAACACTTATTTTATACCCAATACCCAAAGTTTTATTAAACTTTACCCAAGTTATCAATGTTAGTCATATTGTTCATGAAAATAAACTACTAAAACCTATACATTACAAGTTTACATCTTATATGAAAAATTACCTCATGTAACTTGTAAATAATGAATGATATTTACATAAAATATCAAAAACTTTTCTAGTACTCCCTCCCCCCCCTAAATTTCGTGTACATAAGGTCTAGGGAGACATAGAGCACACATTTTTACTAGCTAGGTCCTTTGTACAACTTATACTCATTAAGGTTTAGCTAGAACATGTTGGTTTGACCAACATTCTTCCCTAAAACCCTCCCATTGTCCCCTTGACCGAACCCCCCTTGGAGCTTAAGTTTTGACCTTCCAATAGTGTTCTTGACTAGCCTAAGAATATATATATATGCATACATGCTTGTGATAGAACACACACACTCATTTCTTTAACAAGAAAACTTTAAACCATATCCCTCTTCCTTCGTCTACAAAACCCCACGGCAACCAAAAAGAATAACACAAACCATCCATAAATTTTTATTCTACAACATTTACAAGTAATCACACATCATTCCTAAGATATACTAAGGTAATTTCAAACCTTGGTTAACCATTTACAAGTGTTGAAGCAAAAATGAAGCTAGTTTTTTTCTTTGGAAAAGTTAAGGTTTTCCTTCTTGTTGTAAAAAGCTAGGGTATAAACCAAACAAGGGTTTTGGATTTGTTTTTATGGTCATCATTACACATCTCATTAAGGTTATCTAAAACTCTTTATAAACTTACATTTGTTATTTTATGCATATATGAGTTCTATATAGTAAAATCACCATTTAGGACTTTTAAACATGTAAAAGGAGTTTTTACTTGTGATAATCATTTTGTACACTTTTATATATGTTATGATGTTGATAATATCATGTTAAAATGGGTATATAAGTGATGTACCATGATGGTAAAGTGTAAAAATGTTTATGAACAAATTAGGGTTTTAAAAGTGTTTAAGGAAAGTTATGGTTTTCAAGTATTATTATGGACTTGTTAATCTTGTTACCTTGGACAAATTTTGGACTTGTGGACTATATAAAATATATGATATAGTATATTAAAGAGATGGTAAAAACATGTGAAAATTACTTTAGTTAAAAAGTATATAAAACAAGTTTAATAAATAAGTAAATATATAGATATTAAGGGGCTGTTTGGAATCGAATTCCAAACAGTGGATATTATGTTTTATAAATATTCTACATCTCGTGACGATTCCGAAAAGGTAAGAAACTTGTCAAACGGATAAATAACGAAAAAGTTACGCTAATTACGAGTTATACGTAGATTAAACGGATTATAAAATAACTTTTATAAAAATCTTATGAAACACAAGTTGGATATTTTTAACAAATAAAACACATTTTTAGGATTCTAAAATGATAAAGAAAATCATGATTTGTTCAATTTAATAATGTAGAAAGTTATGAATTTCGCGAGTATTCGGTAATTAAAAGTTTATAAAAATAATTTTATAAACTATGAACAGTAAAACACTATTCATGACAGAAACTTTTATTTTTGTAAACCTTATAAATTGATAGAATTTTCAATAACAAGAACGTACTCGAAAGAATCGCTAAAAAACGGAGCTATAACGAATAAAATACGACTTTAAGGTTTTACGATAACTAAAACAATAAAAAAATAACTTTATAATTGATAGTATGAACAGTATAAAGCACTGTGAATGGTCCTCTCGCTTTGCCCATCTGTTTGTGGATGGTACGCAGTACTCATATCCAAATTAGTACCCAAAGAGTTCTGAAGTGACCTCCATAAATTTGATGCGAATCTCGGGTCACGATCACAAATGATTAAGACAGGTTCCATGTCTCGTGACTACCTCCTTCAGGTACATTCTTGCAAGTTTATCCAAAGGATCAGTCTCTCTCATTGGTGTGAAGATCGCAGACTTAGTGAGTCGGTCAACGATCACCCAAATGGTGTCGTAGCCTTGTGACGACTTAGGAAGCTTTGTAACAAAATCCATGGTGATGTTGTCCCACTTCCATTCAGGTATCTTAGGTTGTACCAACAATCCTGATGGCCTTTGATGTTCGGCCTTGACCTTAGCACAGGTCAAACACTTGCTAACATAAGTGGCTATGTCGGCTTTCATGTTGGGCCACCAATATAGCTTCTTCATGTCTTGGTACATTTTGTCGGAACCCGGATGAATAGAGTATTTTGATTTGTAGGATTCGTGCATGATCACAGTCCACGAATCGCCATAACAAGGTAACCAGCTCCTGCCATTGAGGCACAGGGTTCCATCCGCACGTGGTTCCAACTTTTGTTCTCTAATTGCTTCTGGAAATTTAGCGTTTTCAATCAACATTCCCCCAACGTCTTCACTCTTAATGTTCTCTGGTTTTCGCGCTTTAGTCTAAGCATTTTAGATCTATTTGGGGAAACGACATCCCCGTTCGGGTGACTAGCTATCACCGGGAACAAACGTATAGCATGTCGAATTTGGGGATGTTTCGGGTTAGACATCTATTCGGGCAGAAATTGCAATAAATATTATTATTGCAAGAAAGATCATCGAGCTTCAGTGTCATGAGCTTAGGAAAATGTAATCTGGTTTTGTGATGTCTGCATGTGTTGCATTATCACGGGAAAAGTCTTGCGGTCCTGCATATTATGATTTATCAAACCTATGAATTCACCAACATTATTGTTGACGTTTTAAAGCAATGTTTTTCAGGAGATCAGTAAGCATAAGGTGCCAAGGATACATTGGTGATTTTGTTTTGGGAAGTCATGCTAAAGATATGGTTGTATTATGTTTTGGGAAACTCATGTGTTGTGAACCAGTATCTTTGTAATAATAATAAGGAACAAGTTAAAGCTTCGGGCTATTTGTATCAAATATTTGTTAAATCCAATGTATCAGTTTTAAAACGACTTTTTGGTCGTTCTATATATATCTTGTGTTATTGATCTATGAAGTAACACGCCCCGGACCCTTATTCCGCTGCGACCCAATTTGGGGGTGTTACAGATGTCCAATCTTTAATGGATTCAATCTTGGCTGGATCCACATGAATTCCTTCACTATCGATCACGTGACCGAGGAACTGTACTTTGGGGATCCAAAATTCACATTTGGAAAACTTGGCATACAACTCCTCTTTCTTCAACAACTCCAATATTATCTTCAGATGCTCTTCGTGCTCTTGCTTGTTCTTGGAATAGATCAAAATATCGTCAATAAAGACAATTACGAATTTGTCCAGATAAGGTTTGCACACTCGGTTCATGAGGTCCATGAATACGGCAGGTGCGTTTGTCAAACCAAACGGCATAACTTGAAATTCGTAATGGCCATAAACGACGTTAATGAGGCATGTTCTTCGGAATGTCTTCTCCCCCCTTTTGAACCCTCAATTATGGTGGATAATGACCTTAGGTCGATTTTTCGAGGTAGATACTCGACCCTTGAAGCTGATCAAAATAATACTCATCATTCTTGGGATGCGGGATAACGGTTCTTCACCGTTAGTTTATTCAATTCCCGGTAATCAATGCACATCCAGAATGATCCGTCTTTCTTCTTGACAAACAAGACCGGAGCTCCCCAAGTTCAAGAACTGGGTCTTATAAAGCCTTTATTGGACAGCTCTTTCAGTTGCTCAGATAACTCTTTCATCTCGGAAGGCGCCACCAATCGATAAGGTGCCTGGCGCTACAGGTGCAAGCACAGTACCAAATCAATTTGAAACTCCACATTGTCGAAGTCGGAAGGAAGACCCGGGCAAGTCTCTCAGGAAATAATTCGGGAAAAGTCTTTGAACTTTTTGGTACGTCCTCAAGTCGCTTTCTTCTCCGACTTATCTTCAACTTCTTTCTGCAGTGATATGTGCAAAAGATAGGATAATCCTTTTTCCAATGTTACTTCTGCGCTTTAGTAGCACGAAATGATGTTTAATCGTGTCAAACAATTTCCCTGAAGTACTTCCTTCACGTGTTATGATTAAGGTTTTATTTCTTCTCCGGGGGTATGCGACAATCTTCTCTGGCACACACTATGACCCGCTTGGTACTACGCCAACAAAACCATACCTGATTATAACATCAAAACTACCAGTTCATACAGGCATTAAGTTTATGTTGAATTGGTGTGGTTTAGGAAGTTTAATAGTGCATCCCTTAAGTATAGTGTTTACCCAATTATTCTCCCGTCAGCTAGTTTGACATTTTCCCCATTAAAATAATGAACTAGGGGTAGATTGCAGATGTCAATGTTGGCGAGCTAAATGTAGTAGACACCAAAACTTTGATCGGCACCCGTATCAAATAAGATTAAGCATAGCGGTTGTTTAGAGGAAACATACCCGCAACGACGTTGTTGGGTTTGCCTCCGCATTTCCAACCACATTAAAACTTCGTGCAGCCCAGTCATTCAAGCTTGATTACCACAGGTCATTGTTTCTCAGTCTTGGGCAGTTTTCTTTTAAAAAAAATAAATGGCCTTGGAGCTCTGCATCTCAAAGCAACCATTGCCCTGCTGAATTATTGTTGTTTGGTTACGGTTGTTGTTAGTTATTGATTACGGTTGTTGTTGTTATTGCAGGCCGGATTCTACAGTCCTTTGGTCGCTATGGCCAACCCTTTTGCAAAGGTTTAAACTTTGGGGCCCCCTTGGGTGGACAAGGACCTTCATGATTGTAATTACACTTGGAACACAGAGGTTTAGACCCGGCGTATGGTTTCCTGTCACTATTGCCTGCGGTGTAAGCCTGGGAATCTGTGGTTGTCCGGCCTCTTTATTCGTTGTTTTTTGTTTGATTGTTCTTGGAAAGTCATCTATTCTTTTCTTTTCCTTTCTGCCTTGACGTTCAGCTATTAGGCTGGTCTCTTATCTCAATTAACTCAGTTGTAAAACTCAATAACTTCTTGCCCATGGTCTTCGATTTTGATTGCTTTACATGACAAGTATCATATCGGGCAATCCACCGATCTTATACTTTTCATCTTGTCTACCTCTTTGGGACATCTTGGAAACATCAAAGTAGTTGCTCGAAAATCATCGACTATAGGCCACCACAACGAGTGCCTTGGACTTTAAGATTCCAATCTCTAGTCTCAATTTTCTTTGATCTTACCCCTCGGGGCAAGTATTTTATCAGTCATCATTTTCTTAGTGTTTGCCCATGGCATGGCCATGATCTGCTTCGCGGTAGTAGTTGGTCTTAACACATGGGCATTCCGCCATGTAAGAGTTCGTCTTGTAGAGTGCAAGTCACCGCTCTCCGCTCTGCACTTGGCTTACAGAGCGCTGGGCAAATTGCTAATAATAAACACAGACTCCATTTTCTCAAACCATCGAGTGAGTCCGACAACTCCCTCAGTGCCTTTGAAGTCCAAAGGTTTGCATTTCAAGAATTCAGAGTAAGAGCATTCGCGAGCAGTTTGGGCTGGCCTTGGTCCTGAACCATTGCTATTGTAGCCATTCCTAACCCTGCTTGCTTCTGCTTCAGCCATTGCAGCAGCAACTCCTGGGTAATTAAGCGCCATGAGTTGTGCCTCAGTAACAGTTGTGGTTGTTGGTGCATTTGGGGCTGGTGTGGCTGGTGTTGGTGTTGCATCTGGGTTTAACCTCGTGGGCCTTCCTCTTGGTGCCATTTTCTTCAATCACAAGAAAATACAATACCCGTTAGATTTTAATACCATCATAACGTGACATAACATATGCATCATAAATAAAATAAGATCACATCACCCAGTCTTAGTGAAAACATATAACCATACACTCAAGATCGACATAACATAATCATTACCATTCCATATATAATCTGGAAAATATACTATGATCTGTTTGGTACACATGCTTCCCTCCCCCATTATCGCTAGGTTTCAAATGAAATTCAAATAGAGCCTACTAGACCGGAGTTTACCCGTTAATACTTAGTAGGCTATACAGGATGCTAGTCAGAAAAAAGATTCTAACAGGATTAGCTAACCAAAACAAAAGATCTATACCGCCTGCTAGCTGGGAGTAACCCATAAAACTTAACAGACTTGATAGTAGATACAATCATAACCAAAGTCTAAGAATTGCTACCAGTGTCCTCCAATGTGTCAACGCGTGTTCCAGCCTCCAAGGCCTGGGTACGCATGATATGCTGAACAGCAAGATCATCTGCAGCCTGACGCTGCCACTCGTGGCGATGCACCTCAGTCTCTAATACTGTAACTCGTGCCTCAAATTCCCTGCAGTGAGCCTCAGACCTAGCCAAGGCCTGACGGGTCTCCATACTTTCTTGCTCGTAAGCAAGCCTCTCTCTCCTCAATACCTCAATCTCAGCTCTCACAGCTGCACGATCCTTCTGGGCATCGTGATGTCGTGAGTAAAACTCTAAACTCTCTCTACTGCGAACGTCTACCTGGTAACTGATGTAACACCCCCCAAAAATCAAGACAACGCAGCGGAATTGTAACATTGGGGTGCTACTTCAGGGCACAAAACACAAGTCACGGAAAACGACCTCAAAAGAGATGTTTTAAGATAAATTTTACATTTGATATATTAAAATCAGAGTTTACAAATTATTTAATGGTACTCAAATTATTATGCGTTCAAAAATATATCCGCGCGACTCGAATGCTCCCAATGCTCCACTAGCAAATAATAACCTGAGAAAAACATGCAAAAACGGTCAACATAAAGTTGGTGAATTCATAGGTTTAGATAAAAATAGTATTGAAATAATTTAAGAAATATTTGAGAAGAAAAGTAGCGTTACAGCATTTAAAAGTGTTATTTCCGAAATCCAAGTAGAGATTTAATAAATCTAGTAATGTTCAGTAGTGGACCACAAGATCGAAGTAAATGGTGGACTAAGTACGTATTCCGAAGTCCAAAACAAGTAATAGCAGACTATGTACGTATTCCATAGTCCAAAATAGGTAAGGTAGACAAGAGAAACACATTCATCATGTCCAACACTTTGTATTATTGCACTAAGCTCATGACCCCGAAGCCTTAACTAGTTTGTGCCCCAAATGTATAGGATGCTTGCCAACAACCTAAAAGTATTCTCAATGTTAAATGCACCATGGTCAACTTGTGACCAGAAATTCCAGGTGGGGATTGTCAGTCCCGATAGATCTATCCACAACACTCGCGCTCACTACAATAGCAATTGACGGTTCATGATATAGTAGGGACTTAATTGGCAATAGTGGTAACTTAGGCAATAATATTCAGGCAGTAATCTGGATAGCATACAGTTTAAAACACTTTGAAAACACTTAGAAAAACACTTGTGTCCAATAGTAAAATAAGCAATGTAATTCACCCCTTAGAGTTTGTAAAACAATTAAGTAGTAAAAAGGGGGCTATGAACTCACCTTGAGTACTGATAGTCCAATAATCACAGATAAAATGTCACGCAAAACGTTTGATGCAACCTATTTAAATTAAGGTCGTATAAGTACCGAGTACTTCAATTTATAACATTCAATATAATCTTATAGTAGTTACGTCGTGCTATCGTTCGGGCTATCATAATTAAAGAGGTCATGACATGACGTTCGAGGAGTTAGGATACTTTAAATCGTAAATCCAACAACATCGTCGATACGCCATCCGAAGAGGCCTCATTATGAAACTCCCTAGTAATATAGCACTTTGATAACCACTCAATATTCTATATAGCATAATCACCGACTAATCGTTTTAGTAAAATAATATTTATAAAGTGAAAACGTTTATAAATATACTTTTCGTAAAAATGACCTAATTTGGTCGTTTTAAGCCCGTTGCTCGCGTTTCTTACGTCCACGTCTTCGTAGTAAGACGAGCGATCAAAATATTACATTTTCAAGTTTTTAAGATTCTGTGATGAATAGTAAAATTACTGTTCATAACAGCTCGTTTGTCGTTTTAGGCTTTAATTGGCGTAAACTTGTAATCGTAATAACTTATTCGTTTTAATCCCGATTTAAAATAAACTCTTAACACACTGTGTCCAGTAGTACAAACATATGCATGTTTTCACTACCCAAAAACTTGTAAATCAAAGCATGTAAACGTGTGGGCTATGAACTCACCTTGAGTTCTATAACCAAATATATCGCAGAAATGCGTCAACGAAAAAGATCGAAATCAACCATAAATTATCAAAAGGACGTATAAGTAACCGAGTACTTTAATTGATAACTATTAATGTAATCCTATAGATTATATCGTCCTATCGTCGGAGCGAAGCTATCATAATTAAAGAGGTCATTACAGGGTGACCGTTCGAGGAGTTAGGACACTTTAAATCGTAAATCCAACAACTCGTCGTAACGCCATCCGAAAGGCCTCATTATGAAACTCCCTAGTAATATAGTACTTTGATAACCACATAATATTCTATATAGCTCAATCACCAACTAATGGTTTTGTAAAATGTGTTTTAAAGAAGTTAAAACGTTTATAAATTACGTTTAGCAATACTGCGTAACTTACGCGTTAAACCCCGATTTCTCAGCGTTCTTAGCCCATCTTTTCGTACAAGACGAGTTATCATAAATTGACATTTTCCGAATTTCGACCTACTGGTGAAACAGTAAAAATTACTGTTCACATCAGACCTTCATGTATATTTAATCGATTAAATATATCGTAAACCCGTAAATGTCGTATTTTAATCGCTATAAGCTCCGTTATATTTAATGATACTTTCGAGGACGTTTCTCTGTACAATTGAAAGTTCTTATATTTTTTATGAGGTTTTACAAAAATATATACTTTTTGTCATGAATATAACTTTTATAAAAATAGTTTTTATAAAAGTATTAATTGTCGTAAACATGCGAAATTCATAAACCGTACGTTATATAAATTTGAAAAATTACGATTCTTATCATTTTGGAATCCTAAAAATATGTATTATTTGTTAAAAATATCAACCCTTACTGTTTATAATTTTTATAAAAATGTTTTTATAAAAATTTACTTACGAATTCGTTTATTAACGTATAACTCGTTTTTAACGTAACTTTTTCGTTATTAATCCGTTTAACAAGTTTCTTACCTTTTCGGAATCGTCGTGAAATGTATTATCTTATAAAAATATAAAATGGGTATGTTAAATGTCGAAATTTGGACAGAATGTTTATGCTAGTTTGTTAAGTCCATATATATCCTTTTCTTTATACTTTAACACTTTTGTATTTCAACCACAAGTCTTATATGTCATATGTGTTATATATCACATGTTATACATATAATAAATGATCCACTAAGTTCAAATTTGCCAAGATCACAAGTTATTAACTTTACATGAAATCATAAACTTTCTTACTTAACTTTTAATTACAAGTTTACATATGAACTTTTTATACTTAAACCAAGATTGTACAAGACTTATATATCCTTTATTTCATGATATTACCATCATCATAATATGTGAGAAAGTGTACAAAATCATATTCACAAGAAAAATTATATTTTTCATGTTCAAAAGTATTCCTAATGGTGATTTCACTATATAGCACATCATATATATAAAAACTCATAACATGAAAGCATAAAGGTTTAAAATAGACCTTATGATGTATGATGATGATGATAAACAAATGCTAAACCCGTGTTTAGCCTTAAAACCCAAGCTTGCACTTAAGAAAACCCTTATTTTCTTAACAAAACCCTAGCTTCCTTTTTCTTGCTTAATACTTGTAAATGGTGATTCAATGGATGGAAACACCTTAGAATGTCTTAGGATAGATGTGTATAGAAGTTAAGGGTGTAAAAAAAATTGATATGGATTTGTGTTGTGTCTTGGTTCTTGCCGTGAGCTTATATGAGCCAAAAGAGAGGTTTTGTTTGTTTTTCACTAAGTGTAAATGCATGAATGAGTTATCTTTCTTATGTATACATGCATGTATGGTGCAAAACATGGTCAAAGAGACAAGGTAAGGTTCAAGTGATGGGGCATTGGTCTTAGGTATGGTCTCATGAGTCAAAGAGACAAGTATGGTGTGCTTTAAAGAAGCATGGTGTAGTACTTAAGAAGTATGGTGTCTTTTTGACCAAAGTGAAGAGTTTTGCTATAATACTTGTACACATTGCATTAAAACTCTATCCAACCAACAATGCCAAATTTAACCAAGAATTTTGGCAATACAAAGGATATAGAATGATATACTTATGTATTTTTATGAATTAGGTATAAATATGGGTAATTGTTTGAAGCGTAGAAAAGTTGTTGTGGATCCGGGAGTGCCTAAACTAAATTATATCGTGAAACGTAAACCTTAACGGTATCCGAAAAAAAATAAAATGAACAAAGTTAATAATTATACTCAAAAAAATTATTTAACACTTGCTGATTGTAAATATTTAATTGTTTGATACCCTTTTACATTGAACGCTAATTTTTAGTTACACGATTTAAACTTAAATTCAAGAAATTACAAGCAAACGCGTAACAACACTAAAATAAAATAGTACATTTATCGACGTCTGTCAATGACTTGAAACACACAGGTTGGTTATATACCATGGACCATAAGAACCGGGTGAGTAAACCGTAATCTGGAACAAGTTTTTGTAAATGTCTCATCAATACATTTTGATCTACTCTAAAAGTAAGAAGTAACATAAAACACCTTAGGCAGATCTTGACTTGAAATTTTTTGGCCCCCCCTTATATTTATTTTTTAAAGAATGAAGAATTGGGTATGCCAAAGTTCTCCAATTGTGAATTCTGGATTTCCAGGGTATATATTCCTACGTTCACATGTTGACCTGTCGGTATTCACGTTGACCTATGCCAAGAGTTGAATCCTATCCAAAGATTGGCGTTCTCCTAAACACCAACGGAGAATTCGCCAATTTTTGCGCCTGCCAGCTATTAAATGAAGATTTCATCAAAGGTTTTTCAAAGATTCGCAAGACAATTGACCAAACTAACCCAGAAAGTTTCAATTTTGAATTGAGGCGATAAACAAGAAGCAGATTTTTCAACTATCAGAAGCAAAGCTGTGCAGTGCCACACAATCCTGGCCTATGACCTGAGTGAAGCGAAATTTCATCGCATACTCGATGCATCCAAGAAGGTTTGGGCGCTGTGTTGATGCAAAGAGAAAAGGTGATTTCTTATGCATCATGCCAGTTAAAAATTCATGAAAAGAACTATACGACTCATGATTTAGAACTTGGGGCAGTAGTGTTCGCTCTAAAGATTTGGAGGCACTATCTGTACGTACCAAGTTGCAACGATGTTCACATGATCACAAGAGTTGTACAACACAATTCTTGATCAGAAGGAAATAAAATATGAGGCAACGTCGCTGTTAGAGTGCTGAGTGATTACGATTGCGAAATTCCGTTATCACCTAGGGAAGTCGAATGTTGTTTGCTGATGCCTGAGCAGGAAGGAACGAGAACCACCATTAAGAGTTCGAGCCTTAGTCATGACTATTGGCTTGGATCTTCCTAAACAAATCTTGAAAGCTCAGACTGAAGCACGAAAGCCGGAGAACATCAAGAAGGAGGATGTTGGAGGTATATTGGTTGAGAATTCAAAAGATCCGGAGAAACTTAGAACGGAAAAGTTGGAACCACGTGCGGATGGAACTATGTGCTTAAATGAACAGAGTTGGATTTACCATGTTTGACGAGACTACGAACTGTGATCAAAGGCACGAGTCCCACAAGTCTAAATACTCTATTCATCTGGGTTCTGACAAGATGTACCAGGATATGAAGAGACTATACTGGTGGCCCAATATGAAAGCCAACATCGCCACCTATGTTAGCAAATGTTTGACCTGTGCTAAGGTCAAGGCCGAACATCAGAGACCATCGGGTTAAGTTATTACACCCGTGACAACCTTCAATGGAAGTGGGAAGACAACATCTAAGATTGGAATTTTGTCCACAAGCTTCTATTCATCACAAGTTAAGACACTATTTGGGTGATCGTTTGACCGACTTACAAGTCTTCTGCCATTTTATGCCAATGAGGGAAATGGAACCTATGGATAAACTGGCAAGAAATGTACCTAAAAGAGGTAGTCACGAAGCATGGAATACCTGTCTCAATCATCTGTGATCGTGATCCTCGGTTCGCATCAAATTTCTGGAGGTCACTTCAGAAGGCTTTGGGTACAAGTTTGGATATGAGTACTGCATATCATCCGCAAACCGATGGACAAAGCGAGAGAACCATCCAAACTCTCGAGGATATGCTACGTGCTTGCGTAATCAACTTTGGAAATGGTTGGGTTAAACATTTGCCATTAGTCGAGTTTTCATACAATAACAGTTATCATGCTAGCATTTAATAAGGCTGCACAGTAAAGAAGCACTTTATGGTCGAGAATGTCGTTCACATCTTGTCGTTGGGCCTCGGTTGGACAATCAAACTCACTGGTCCGGATTAGTGCAAGAAACCAACGAGAGATCAATCAGATCAAACAAGGATTCAAACTGCCTCGCATCGACAAAAGAGCTACGCCGATATAAAGCGATAAACCGATTAATTTCAAATTGAGATAAGTATGCATAAGGTTCGCCTTGGAAAGGGGTCGTACGTTTTGGAAAACGGGGGAAGTTAAACCCCAGATATGTCAGACCTTTCAAAGTATTGAAAAAGGTTGGAACCGTTGCTTACAAGCTTGAGCTTCCTCAAGAGCTGAGCAGGGTCCACAATACATTTCATGTATCCAACTTGAAGAAATGTTATTCTGACGATCCATTAGTCGTTCCGTTGGAAGGACTGCAAGTAGATGACAAGCTTCATTTTGTTGAAGAGCCTGTAGAAATCATGGATCGCGAGTCAAACAATAAAGGCGAAGCCGTGGTCCCAATTTGTCAATGTTCGATGGAACTCATGACTATGCGGGGTCCTTAAGTAAACGTGAACGTTAAGACAATTCAGGAAGAAATATCCACACCTCTTCACCAAGACCGCACCATCATCAAGTGCCGTGTCATAAGCCTTGAGGACAAGGCTTATTTAACGGGGGAAGACTATAACACCGTCGTGTATTTAAGGTCATTGTATGACATATATGTAATTCAACAATTTAATTTTTAAGGGTTTTAAACCGCGTTTGCTTATTAAATCGTAATCGAAAAAGCTAGAATCGCGTAAACCAAACAGATCATTCCAAGTTAAGCGGGCATTAAACAATTAAATGTTTACCCATCAGCAAGTGTTTATATGAATAATTTAGATGGATAAAATATTACATTGCACATTTTATTTTTATTGGCTACGTTAAGTGTTTATGTTTCGCGATAAAATACGTTTAGGCCTTCCCGGAAACACGTTAACTTATCTACGCTTCATCAAATACCCAAAATTTATAACCAATACTTAAAGTTTATTTAAAACTTCAAGTATTTATCACATTATACATATCAATGTACAAATTATACATTGTATTTGATTTATACTACATTATACTTCATATAATGCAAGTATACATTATATAAAAGACCAAAAACAATCTAACATCTACAGCACGGCATAATTTCGTGTATCATGACTATAAAAGCAAGATAGGACCAAGGAACCATCACAAATATCTTCATACATGCATCTTATATCAACTTGATCTCATGACTAGCCAAACTTATCCAAGGTAAGCTTCCACTTTCTTTCCTAGTCCTTCCACCTTGCATACTTCCACTAGACATCAAATATCTTCATAATATCTCATTAGTAGTATAAATATGCATGCACATGAAGTAGAAAACTCATTTACTTCATTCCTTAACAAAGAAAAACACAAAACTCTTCCTTTGTTCTCTTATACACCCCACGGCTCAAAACCCCCTCCAAACACAATCCATAGTTTGATTTTCTTTCACCATATTAGTGTTTACATATCATACTTAAGGTATTCTAAGAAGAATTGAAGGATTGGTTAAGCTTTGAAAGGGTTTTAAAAAGATATTGCAAGATTAGGGTTTTTTTGTTGAAATTAGGGTTTTCACCTAATATTTTCAAGCCAAGGTTGTTAATCACAAGGGTGTGATTGTTATTCTCTTCTCTACTCATCCAAGCAAGGTTATAATAAAGCTTAATCTATTCATATTTAAGATTTTATGTGTTCATATGCTTTACTTAGTTAAATCACCATCTAGGGTACTTTTGAATATGTGAAATGGATTTTTACATATGATCATTATTTTGTACACTTATTTATATGTTATATGAATGTTAATATGATGTTAGAATGGTAGTATAACTCTTGTACACACTTGGTTAAGTATAACATGTTTATGAACAAATTAGGGTTTTAAAAGATTTACTTAATAAATTACAAGTGAAAATGGTAAAATAACATGTTAATCTTGTTATCTTGGACTCACATGAGCAAAGTATGAACTAATGAATTTAATATATGTAAGACATAAGATATAATTGTTGTAAAGTAGTTGTAACTAAGTGTTGAATCTAAATGGTACAAAAATCATGCTTAAAACATGTCTAAATCACAAAACCTCAAACTTTCTGTTTTGGTTCGATTTTGAAAGCACCCATATTATGTTTTATAAAGATAGTACATCTCATGAGGATTCCAAAATGATAAGAAACTCGAAAATCCGATTTATAACGAAGAAGATACGCTAGTTACGAGTTTACGACGCTAAATACTTTATAAAACAAATTTTATAAAAAGTTACTATTCATGGCAGAAACTTATACTTTGTAAACATCAATAATATGATAAAACTTTCAATTACGAGAACGTGTTCGAAAGAATCGCTAAAAACGGAGCTATAACGAATAAGATACGACAAAAACGGGTTTTACGTTAATTAAAAGTATAAAAACGATTATATAGCTGTTATGAACAGTAAAAACACTATTCATCACAGAATCTCAAAAACCTAAAAATGTGATTTTATGATCACTCGTCTTAATACGAAAGCGTGGGCGTAAGAAACGCGAGAAACGGGCTTAAAACGACAAAGTTATGTCATTTTTACTAAAGGCGTAATTATAAACGTTTTTACTTTATAAAGGCGTAATTTATAAACGTTTTTACTTATAAATACGATTTCAACGTAACGATTTAGAGGGTGATTGATATATATATATATATGTTATTAGTTATCGAAGTGCTATATTACTAGGGAATTTCATAATGAGGCTTCTTCGGATGGCGTATTGACGAGTTGTTGGATTTACGATTTAAAGTGTCCTAACTCCTCGTACGTCATGTCATGACCTCTTAAATTATGATAGCCCGAACGATAGTACGATGATAACTATATAGGATTATATACAGTTGTTGTTAGACAACGTACTTGAATACTGATTCGACCTATATTAACTAGGTTGCATTCGGGCGTTAGCGTGACGCGTTTTTACTTGGGATATTTTGTTATCCGTTTACTCACTCGAGGTGAGTTCATAGCCCCATGTTTTACAATTATTGATTTACATGTTTTTGGGGTGAGAAACATATGCATGTTTTACAAATTGGACGCAAGTGTGCATTTTATCATGACAACGTGTTGCCTAAGTAACGATAACCCACTATGCCCATGAATCATGAACTGTCAATTACTGGAATGTGAGCGCGAATGATTATAGATAGTTTCTAATTTGGGATGACCTCGGCGATCGGGTGACTCGCTACCCAGTATAACGAACTTATATCATGTCGATACTGATGTTATGTTGAACATCATCACGGCAATGTAGGCAATAGTTATATTTGAATTCAATTATGTCCGAGCTTCGTGTCAAGAGCTTAGGCAAACGGTAATTGAATTTTGTGATGTCTGCATCCTGTTGCCTTATCACTGGAAATCTTGCGGTCCTGCATATACATTTACATAAACCTATGAAAATTCACCAACTTTATGTTTGACATTTTTTAAATGGCAATGTTTTTACAGAGGTCATTAAGCCACGAGGTTGCGAAGGATACATTGGAGGTTATATTTGACAGTCATGCATTAAAGATTTAGTCGCGTTACATTTTGTATATCTGTTATGGGCTGGAAATCTTTGTAATAATAACAAGTAAACAAGTAAAGCTTTGGGCTTTTGTAACACATACTTTATTAAATCCAATGTATCAGTTTTAAACGACTTTTTGGTCGTTCTTATATTATCTTGTGTTATTGATCTGAGAAGTAACATGCCCCGGACCCTTATTCCGCTGCGACCCAATTTGGGGGTGTTACAAATTTGGTTTATATCCTAAGTTGCCTCTTTATCACATAAAAATACCTATATCACGCGAACGTGATCTCACTGCGGTCTCGTAATGATTGTCAAGCACAAGTTCTAGAATCAATAAATCACTGGCACACTCATAATCAAAGGAATCAAGCATAAAATACGTATGATATATACAGGCTTAAAATCCTCATATTTACTGAAATGGTTATATATGCGCAAGTAATGTCATCGATCCCGAGTCGGACCCGCTTTATCAATCGGAACACATCTTTGGTTTCAAAAACTTTCTTTATTTACTATGTTTTATTCTAATATATTAACCTAAGTAACAAAAAGAATTAAAAACCGAGGGAAAAAGTTCAAACTTTTAATAATGAGTCTAATTTTCCCAATTTATTTTCCCCCCACACTTAAGTTGAGCATTATGTGTAACCAGAAAATAACTTAAAAGTAGGATAAGTAGGAAAAATAAATGCTACGTATTAGAGAAACAAGACTTCCTGGGATTCTTAAGTTCTCGGTTGAATTCTGAAAGATACGGTGCGAAACTGAATGCCAATGTAAGCATGTGAATTCAACCATATATACCGATCCAAATATATATGTCCCCAAGTGTAAAATTCCAACCACCAATCCAAGCTCTACATATTTATTTAATCTGCAAAATAGACACAACTATAAAAACCGTAAATACTAAAGTGCACTTTCGTAGGCACCGCGATTGCATTTAGCATATGCAACAAGCCTTTAAACCTCTCGGTGTCCCAAGTAAATGAGTTATAGTCTCGTGAGGGTTTTCAGTGAACACACCACAAAGTTCAAACAACGATTTTTTTCTCTATATTACAGAAGTTAAGTACGAAACACGCGGGCCCTGTGCATGTCATACAAATGAAACTGCAAAGTTTTTCGTCTTATGTATTTTTTATATTTCTCTTTTAAAATTTTTATTTATACATAATTTACTAAAACAAGCACACACAACGCATTACGAAAATGAAACCAATAAAAGAAGAAAATATATTATTAGTATTCAAACATTCAACACATATGAAAGCAAAAATAAAGGCGGAAAGAAAATCTTTTTTTTTGTTTTAAGACAAACACATATCAAGCACATAATTATTATTTAAGGTACAAAAACTTATAATTACCAACAAAGAAAATCACATATAGAGAAGAAAACAAGTATTTTTTAGTTTTTTAATTTTTATAACAGACACAAATCAAACACATAATAATTACATAACGTATAAAACAAATAATTATTAAAATTATTTTTTTATTATATCTTTTTGCAGGCCAGAAGTGCGTCGCACTTAAAAGAAAGTGCGGCGGTTTTATTATGATAATAAAAATATTTTTTTATTTTTCACAGTTTATTTGTTAACGATTTATATAAACACATAAAACACAAATGCGTGCATATAAACATACAAACACACAAACAGTAACTTAGAAAACAAAAATAAGGCAACAAGAAACTCTTTTTAGGTTTTTATAGATTTTAACACCTTTTATTTTATTTTGTATATATACGACTCAAAAGAAAACATGTAACACATATACGAACAATCAGGCAAACACACAAGCACATAAACAAAACTGAAGTAGAAAGATAAATAAGAAAACTCTTTTTTAGATTTTAGATTTTATTTTTTTAACATATCTACATGACTTAAATGTAAACACTTAACATATAAACAATCCAAACAAATGCAAACTACATGTAAACATAAAGCAAACAAACAAGAATTAAACCGAATTGAGTTTTTAAAACAATCTATATGATGAAGATACGAAAATGCAAATATTTTTGTTTCTCATGACCAAAAGTGTGGCGCACAAGGGAAAATGCGCGTCGTACTTTATTATGAGATTTTTATTCATTTTTAGAAAACACAAAGAACTAAACAAACTAAATATGGCAATCTAAACATAGAAGACTATCACACAAAACTTAGAAAACACTATATGCAGTTTATAAACAAATCTAAAACATTTATAAATATACATATTATTTTTATTAAGATACTAAAGAACACACATACGAACTAAGATGCAAAAAACAAATAAAAACACATATCAAGTATTCATAAGAACAAAATAAAAAGAAAATGCATCTAGTTTATTTTTATACAAAATCGAATTCTTTTGATGTTGAGAAAACATGATGCACTTAATAACAAGTGCGGCGTACTATGAGTTTTGACAACAAATTTTTGGAGTTTTAATAGATGCGTTCCAAGTAAAACTAACGAACTAACAAACACATGATTAATAAAAATAAACAAGAAGAAAGCAAAATAATTAGGAAATAAAAAAATTTGGTTTTTTAATTATTTTTTTCATGAGTACAGCAGTTTTTGGAGTAAAACTGGCGCACTTGCAGGTTTCAGTTTAGACAGATTATTATGATTCACAAAATGAGACAAATATTTATATAGAAATAACATAAGATAAATAAACAGATCTTGCTCAGAACAAGCTACAAAGCAAATTAAAACCAAACAAGCATAAATCAAATAACACACAATTTTTTGGTATTTTTGATTTAATATAGCAATATAAACAAATACAAGGTTTGGCCAATTTCATTGGCCCACTGATCTTTCACTTAGGAGTTGAATACAAAATAACATAATTTAAATATTCTCTAACAATTCAAGTCATTGATGAACAGTAACTCATTGAGTTACATTCAAGATGCTCAGCCTAAGTACAAGAAAGACCTATATTCATTTTAAGGCGGTTCTCAGTTGAATTAAGCCCCTTTAGATTTCCACAGAAGGTGATAGGTTTAGTGAGTTATGGAAATAGACTCACTGAGCCCCATACGATATCTAACAACTGGATGACCCTGAAGACAAGAGACTGAAGAATAGGCAGGATAGTTTGAAAGCAGATAATTCCAAGCTCTTATCTCCTGAAGTCAACTTATCCTGAAGAGGGTGTAAGACAAGTTCAGTGTCAGGACTGAACATAGAAAGAGCATTTGTCCCATACCTAGAACTGAAATTGTAATAGAGACAAAGCTGTACAAATGTACTAGCGTATTAGGATTGGGATTAATGCTTACCACCTATGTGGGTGTGACCCTACCTAGGTAGTATAAATAGAACTCTTGTAATGGAGTAGATGTTAAGTTTGTGCATTCAAAATCGTAACTTTCACAAACACACATCTACTCCTCCAAATCTACTAAGTCCTTGAGCAAGCTCAGTTGGTTAGCATAGTAGTTAACTTCGCATAACACTTTAGGTTTATGCAAAGTTATTAGTGAGAATATCACACACACACATTGTCATTCAATCCCTATTGTAGTTTCTCATACAATGGGGTATAATTATTAATAAAAAGAGTTAAACGTTGAAAAGTTATTTTTGTGTCTCTTACTTACTAGCTATATTTACATATAAAAATATTTTCAAATAACAAACTATTTTCTTTACTTGCTAGCCATGAGTTAGTTAATGATAACTTTGTAGTTATTGTTCACTAACTAAGTGGGAACAACAAGTGGTATCGGAGCCAAAGGTTTGTAAAACTTACTTAACACTAATTTACTTAAGTTTTTAAAACCTAGATCCTTAAATAGCTACAGTAAATGATGTACCCCAGCTAGTTGACAAAAAGGGAGGTAGCTACGCTGCTATTGCTCTTAAACTAGAGCCGGGAAAATTTAATAAGTGGAAAAAATGCTTTAATAAGTGGAAAAAAAATTAATAAGTGGAAAAATTTAATAAGTGGAAAGAGACCTTTTGGCAAACTCAAAACGTTTTATAAAAAGAAGAAACAATTTCTCTGGTCAAAAGGCAAATGAAACTACTGAATGTTACAAATGTGGCAACAAAGGTCATTTTGCAAGAGACTGCTTTTATAAAACGTCTGAACCTTCTTACAAATCACCAGTAAATAATTACTCATCAGTGTTTAAAGGCTTTCAACCAAATTTTACTCCAAAACTTATTCAGTCTTCTTTTAACTCAAATAATCAAGCTGATCCAAAGTTTCAAAAAGATTACAAGGCTGAGTACAAGAAGATGAAAGCTAAGCTTGCACTCCTTGAAGCAAGTCCCTCAAGTTCTTAGAACCCAAAGACCTTCCAACCAAAGGGAAAAGGTTTAGTTGCTGAAACCTTTGATTGGGATGAGAAAGAGGTTTCTGATGAGAAAGAAGTCACTCAGGTCAAGGTACTGATGGCTCTAGCTGATGATGAGCTCACTGTTAGAAAGATTCATGCTCGCAATAGTGAATGGGTCGAAATCACCATAAGAAAGGTAAACACTCTTATCTCTATAAATGAAGATGCCGATTGGCAAAATTACCTAAAGTATATCAACATTGATCTTAAGTTTGTTGAAGAGAAACGATTAAACTTACTTTCTAAGTATAACAAAATCGTTTTTGAATTAAATAAGTGTAGATATGAATTGCTAATTTTAAAACAAGCCAAGCTTGATGCTGTAACTTTTCAAATTTAACTTACTAAACATACCCAAGAAAATCATGTCCCTGAAGTGATTGTTCCTAATGAGCATGAAATACCTCACACCGAGGATAAAGGTCCTCCTGATCTAATCAACACTGAAGGGACACATGAACAAAATGTTCAGAATGATCAAATGATCACTCAACCAACTGATGTACCATAAGGGAACAATACTAAAGTTTCAAGATGCAATATTGAACCTTTAGTCCCTGATGTCACCCAGCCTCACATCACAAATCAAGCCTCTACAAGTTCTCATCCTGTTCCTCGGGATAGATGGTCAAGAGACCAACACATTGAACTTGTAAATATGATTGGTGATTCTGGTAAAGGCATGCTTACAAGAAGCATGGCTGCCAAGCTTACAGCTGCCTCAGCTAGTGAATGTCTATTCGCTGACTTTCACTCTGAGATAGAACCTAAAAAGGTATCTGAGGCACTAAAGCATCCAAGATGGATTGATGCCATGCAAGGAGAACTGAATTAGTTCTACAGAAACAAAGTATGGACTCTTGTTCCTCTCCCTTATGGAAAAATAGCCATAAGTTCAAAATGGGTATTCAGGAACAAGAAAGATGAGCATGGTACAACCACAAAAAACAAAGCAAGACTGGTTGTACAAGATTATAGTCAGGAAGATGGAATTGACTATGACGAAACCTTTGCACCAGTAGCAAGGATGGAAGCTATCAGGATATTCCTTGCTTTTTCCATATATGTGAACTTTAATGTTTACCAAATGGATGTCAAAAGTGTCTTCCTGAGTGGTAAACTGAAAGAATAAGTTTATGTCAAACAGCCTCCTGACTTTGAAAGTAGTGAGTTCCCTGACTATATCTGCAAGCTTGACAAAGCCCTATATGGACAGAAATAAGCACCAAGGGCATGGTATGAGACTTTCTCTACTTTCCTTATTCAAAATAAGATACCAGGGGAAGAATAGATAACACATTGTTTATCTATAAATTAAAAGGAGATGTTCTCCTTGTTCAAGTGTATGTAGATGACATCATATTTGGCTTAACAAGTTATAAACTTTGTAAACAGTTTGAGAAACTAATGATAAAGAAATTTGAAATGAGTATGATGGGAGAACTCACCTACTTCCTTGGACTGTAAATCAAGCAGGATGACAAAGGAATCTCAATTTGTCAAGAACAGTACACCAAGAACTTGCTCAAGAAATATGAAATTTCTAATAGTTCCTCAGTGAAAACACCCATGGTTCCTCCAAACAACTTAGGTCCTGATCTAGCTAGCAAACCCGTTAATGAGACCTCATACAGGGGAATAATTAGGTCACTGATGTACTTAACTGCATCAAGGCCTGATATCCAATTCTCCACAGTTCTATGTGCAAGATATCAGTCCAATCCAAAAGAGTCACATCTAACAACTGGGAAAAGAATCCTCAGGTACCTGAAAGGTACTCCAACCATTGGTCTGTATTATCCAAAATGTTCAGGCTTTGATCTCAAAGGATATTCAGACTCAGACTATGCAGATTGTAATATAGATAGAAAAAGCACCTCAGGTGCTTGTCAAATACTTGGTGGAAAATTGGTTTGTTGGAGTGCCAAGAAACAACAGTCAATGGCTATGTCCTCAGGTGAGGCTGAATATGTTGTTGCTCTCAGTGACTATGACATCTATTACAAGATGGTACCTATATTTTGTGACAACACTAGTGCCATTGCAATATCCAACAATCTAGTACTTCACTCAAGAACCAAGCATATTGATATTAGATATCATTTCATCAGGGATCACATCCATATAGGAGATATTGAATTAAACTTCATCCCCACTGAGTATCAACTAGCTGATATCTTTACTAAACCCTTGGACGAACCTACTTTCACAAGACTGAAAGTAGAATTAGGCATGTTGAATATTGATTAATCAGTCTCCCTGATCAATCATGTTCAGTATGGTGTTTATTCTTTTCTTCCTGAAACTATCTCCCTGAAACCCAAATGAATCCCATGACATTGAAGGACACATTAAATGAAGTAACTAAATGCTCCAAGTCTTTAGTTACTTAATGTCCTAGGTTGGTGACTAAACACATTAAATAAGGAATAAATATTCCTTATCTAACTGTCATACAATAGTCATGGGCCCCCACTTTCCAAATATTACTCAATTAACCTCAACATGCATTTATTGCTCACTCCTACAAACACAATCCTTTCCTAAAATGTCTAATCAAAAGACTTTTGACCGTTATTCATACGTCATTGCTACAAAAAGTAAAACAATGTAACAGTTGCCATGAAAAACGGGATCGTGCAACTAGTGGGTTACTGCATTAAATGCGTTACCAAAACAATTTTAACTTTTTCCAAAAAATGAAAATGGTAAAAATATCACAACCTTTTCACATATCACCTATAAATACCCCCCCCCCCTAAGAAAAGAGAAATACACATAAAAATTTACAAAGCAAATATATTCTGCCCAATTTCTCTCTCAAAGCAAGTGTGTGGGTGTTCATCTTTTCTGGTAATAACAAGCTTAACTCATCTTTTGTTCATTGAAAACTACTCTTTTCAAATCATTTTGTTTGGTCAATTGTGCCCTTTACAAAGATATCCATCCTTGTATTGTTCCTTTTGATAACATATTACACATTTCATAGTAGCGATCAACGTTAGACATTAACTTGTGACTATCTGGTGTGTAATATTCTGCCATTAAAACTTTTGTTTTTCAACACATTCATCAAAAAATGGTAGAAAAACAAACAATCAAGTATGCTCCTCAACGAAACAACATGACTGTAGACAATGTGCCTTTTTAGACCAATAATGTGGTGGGTAACTTTAACTACCCACCAAATGTGCCTTCTTATAAGCCAATAATGAAATTTCTACTAAATTTTCCCTTAAAGAATGCTTTTACCAACTGTCCCTCAGTGGTCTATCAGAACTTCCTCAAGGAGTTTTGGAGCACTGCTGTTGCCCATGACCCTTTTCCATCAACTGATGAGACTGAGCAACGCCCACTCAGGAAATTCCTCATCAAGTTTTCTGTTTTAAATGGGAAAAGACCCTTGACCCTTGACTTTAACACCTTTTGTTCATCCACTGGCCTTGATTATAATAATGGTAAATATGTGGCTCATCCTATACCTGAGGCTATCAAGAAAGAATTAGCCAAAATTTCCTCAATCTGAGTTACCTCGACAAAACCCCAGTCATGAAAAACTCTTTTCCCGTGGCTTAGTGAATTCTGTTTACTTTTGTGATTCAGGTTCTCGGTGGGAACTACTCCTCCACTGAAAAAGTGAACTCTATCTAGCAGCTTTTAGCCCACTGTCTCATAACTGGTACTAAGGTTGATATAGGGGAGATCATTACAGTGATCTCATAACCATGCTATTGAATAAGTCTAGGCTAAAATACGTTTGATACCCTAGATTCATCTCATGTGCTTTACAAGTATTACTGGGTTCTGACTACACTTAGGATGACAAATTTTATGTTTTTACCTAGCATCCTGAGTAACTCCAATTTTACAAAGGACCCATTCAAAGTTACAGACATTGAATTAACGGCCTATATAATTGCTGTAAACAATCAGAAGGATTCAGTGTCTCAACTTCCTTTGGCTGCAAAGCCAAAGAAAGGGAAATCTCAGACTGTGACTCTAACCTTACCCAAGTCACAAGGCCCTAAGGTTCCAGGAGCACTCTCTAAGAAGAGCAAAATGCCTAAGTCTAAAAGACCACCCACTGAGACCAAGGTAACACCACCCAAGCCAACGGAGGGTTCTAAGGAATCCCACTCAGTCTCCTCGGGCACCGTACCTGATCCCTAAGATCTAGAGAGAGACATACAACTCGCTAGTACGGGATTTCCTTCCACACTCAATGAGGGTACTCATAAATTAAAACCTTTGCCTAAGAGTACTGCTACTCATCCTAAAGACTCAGGGGGAAACAAACAACCCTTTGACAGGGACATAACTTCCACGACTTCTGATAAAGGCACCACGCTGCGTCCTGAGGGGTCACTTGGGGACAAAGACTCAGGGGGAAACATACCACCCACTAATATGGAACCAGTACACCCTCCTGTTGCTGATCTCTCAGGGACTGGTGCTAAGTACTAGGTAGACCAGACCCAGTCCATTAGATTGAGGTAGTAGTCCTTGCCCAAAAACGAAGGCAAGCCTTCACATAAAGGGGAGCTGGATACCCAACCTATTGTACAATCTACTTATGCAGATGTGAGAGCTTTTCTATTATCTGATGATGAAAGTGAGGAGTATATCTTAGGAGCTGGTGAAGAAATAGATGAAGGTTCTCAGGCCGCTGGCATTGCTGAAACAAACCATCAGCCTCTTCCTCCTTAGGCAGACAAGTCTCAGTCATCTCATGCTCCATCCACTGAAGCTTCAAATACTGACTCCTCCAGTGATGACATTCTCAAGAAATATGACAACACTCTTCTACTCACTGAACACCGATTGGTTAAGTATCTTAGGAAGATGTCAAAGGCGCTATTTACCAGGATCTCTGAGGACAACTGGGAAAATCATAAACAGGTTGCGGTTAATTATGCTGATCTTAAAACATCCATTAATGACTACTATGATGAAAACATTCTCATCAAGATTAGACTGACAAGTTGGTAAAAGCCTCCATGAGTTCTCTTGAAAAATCAACAATACTATTAGTGATCTCTACAAAGGCCTCAATATCGCCACTGAGCTTCTCAAAGAATTAAAAAATGTTGTCAAGGATGACTCTGTCATCAACACGAAAATCATTGAAGCCTCTGAGTCATTCACCAAGTTCTCCATAAATTGTTTGTGTTAGCTAGTACTGCCAATACATCTGTTAGTACTGGTAGTAGAGTTAGTACTATTTGTAGTAAGTTGGTACTGCTAGCATATATTAGTTAGTACTGTTAGGAGATATGCATAAGTTATAATAGGAATAGATATGCATTATCTCTTCACATGGTTTGTAAGCCCATTAGGATTCCCTTGGTATATAAATGGAACCCTACGACACTAGTTAAAAAACAAGTTTTCACAAATATTCATAGTTAGTATTCTGTAACCTAGCAGATTAATAGTAATCAAAGTTTTGTTTTATTCATTGTTCTTCTTAGCAGTATAAGTTAGTTTCTGCATAACTTATATTATTCATAGTCATTGTTTCTCTTGTAGTTAGTTTGGATCTATCCAGATTGGCTACCACCCTTAACATGCTAGAAAGATCTATTTAGATTGGGATCAACAAGTGGTATCAGAGCTTGTTGAGAAACTCTGAGTAAGAAGAACCAAAATAGATCTATTATAAATCTTTACCTTTCAAATCTATTCAATGGCAGGAGAAGATGAAAATCATTATGAAAATGCTAACATTCCACCACCAGTTCCACCAACACAACAAACCCCTCACACTCTATCAACCATTAAACTCCCTATTCTGAAGAAAGGCGAGTATGACATATGGGTTATGAAAATGGAATACAGACTATCCTATATGGTAAGTCATACAAAAAGGAAATGGTCTTGTACAAGTCTCAACAGATACAAATGGACAAATAAGGGTTTTGCCTCCTAAAACTGCTAAAGAGATTTTGGCTAGAGAGAGAGAGAAAGAAAAGCAAGCACTACCTTTCTCATGTCTATACCAGAAGACCATTTAGAAAAATTTCACAATATGACTGATGCTAAAGAGATGTGTGAAGCTATCAAATCTAGATTTGGTGGCAATGATGAATCTAAAAAGATGCAGAAATACATTCTAAAGCAATAATTTGAAAGATTTTGTGTATCCAACTCAGAAGGATTGCACAAAGGTTATGACAGGTTTCAGAGTCTTCTGAGTCAACTTAAGATTCATGGTGCAGGCATCTCTACTGAAGATGCAAATCAAAAGTTCTTTAGGTCTTTACCTGCTTCCTGGTCCCAAGTATCCTTGATCATGAGGACCATGCCAGGAGTGGACAGTCTTAGTTTTGATGATTTCTACAACAATCTTAGAGTCTTTGAGCCTGATATTAAAGGCTCTACTGGATCATCTTCTAGTGCACAGAATGTCGCCTTTGTTTCTTCTAGCACTAGCAGTACTAATGATGTTAGTACTGCTTATGGTGTTTCTACTTCTTCTGGCCATAACTCACAAAGGGAAGGCTCTTCATCATACACTGATGAACTCATGTACTCTTTCTTTGCTAATCAATCAAGTGGTCCACAATTGGATCATGAGGATCTTGAACAGGTTGATGAGTTTGATTTAGAAGAGATGGATTTGAAATGGCAAGTGGCCATGATTTCCATGAGATTGAAGAAGTTTTACAAGAAGACAGGGAGAAAGCTGTAGTTTGATGCCAAGGAACCAGTTGGCTTTGACAAGACCAAGGTTGAGTGCTTCAATTGCCACAACACAGGGCACTTTGCTAGAGAGTGCAGATCAAAAGGAAATCAAGAAAGCAGAAGGAGAGATGCAGGGAACACTGGATATAAAGCAAAAGACAATGGGAGGAGACCTGGAAAACAGGAGGAACCTAAAGCTTTGGTAACTCTTGATGGGGATGGTGTTGATTGGACTGGTCATGCAGAAGATGAGCAAGAGAACTTTGCTTTGATGGCTTACAGCAATTCAGGCTCGGACACTAAGGTAACATCTTGTTCAAAAGAATGTGAGGAATCTTATGCTAAGCTTAAGAAATTATATGATGAACAAAGGGAACAACTTGGTGATGCTAGTATAGAAATTCAAGCCTATACTCAAGCTTTAAAAAAGGTAGAAGCTCAATTGGTCTGTCATCAGAAAAATCAACTTGTTTATGAAGAAAAAATTAGGTTTATGAAAATTGATTTAGATGATAAAACTAATGTGCTCATATATCATAAGAAACTATTAGCAGAAGCTGTAAAAGAAAAGGAAGAATTAAAAACCAAACTTGAAAATTTTCAAAGTTCTTCTAAAGGTCTTAGTAAACTGCTAAATAGTCAGCTGAGAGCTAAGGACAAATCTAGGCTTGGGTATGGAGATCAAATACATGAAGATGTTTTAAGTTATGAAAATGAAGTTCTTGAAAGTGTATTTGACAGTAGGTCTAGTGATGTAGAAGATAGTCATGTGTATGATAGATTTGCAAAAGTTGAAGGAATGCATGCAGTTCCCCTTCCAATGACAGAAATCTACATGCCTCCTAAATCTGATTTTGGAATATATAAGTCAAAGTTTACATATGGTCCAAAACAGTCTAAAACTAGTGAATCTAATGCTAAAACCAGTGATTCTACCTCTTGTGAATCTAGTTCTAGTGTAGAAACACTTGAATCTGTGCCTAAACCAGCTGTAAATGAACCCAAAGCTGTCAGTAAACCTAAAGTTTGGTCTGATGCTCCTATCATTGAGGAGTATAAGTTAGACAGTGATGATGAATATGTGATTAAACCTTCAAAAGAACAGGAAAAACATAGTTTTGCTACTGTTAATACTATTAAGCATGTAAAAACTCCTATGGAAACTGTTAAAGAAAAAAACACATGTAGTCCGAGTCCTAAAGCTAACAAGAAAGACTAGAATGGTTTAATGTCCAAAAAGCTAGGTTTGGGATATGGGTTTACTAGAAAGGCATGTTTTGTATGTGACAGTTTTGGTCATCTTATTAGAGATTGTGATTTCCATGAGAAAAGAATGGCTAAACAGGTTGAATTGAACAAACAGAAGGGTAAGGGTACTGGTCAAGGGGAGAATAGACCAGTGTGGAACAATGTGCAAAGATTGAATCACCAAAACAAGTTTGTTCCAAAAGCAGTACTAACTAAAACTGGAAGATTTCCAGTTAATGCTGCTAGATAAAATCTTTCTAGTCAAGCAGCAACAACTAGTACTGCTAGGAAAGTTAATACTGCTAGACCCATTGTGAATGAAATCAGACCAAGAAATAATTTTTATAAGTGTCATTCATCTATTAGAAGGCTATTTAATAAAACAACAATACCAAAAGTAAACTTTACAAACCATAAAGTAAATACTACTGGGGACAAAATAGTTAGTGATGTTAGGGGCAATAGGGAAACTGATGTTAAGGCCTCAACAGGTTGTAATTGGAGATCCAAAAGACATTACTAGAACAAAGTCTCCAAATACAATATTGGATCAAACTCTAGTAAAAATGTTTAAAGATCCACTAGGCAGACCCAAGTCAACAATGGCTTGGGTCCCTAAGAGAAACTAATTTCTCTTATTTGATGCGCATGATGATCCACAAAAAGCTTTAAAGAACAAAGGAACTGTTGATAGTGGATGTTCCAGGCACATGACTGGGAACAAAGCCTACCTTGTTGAATATCAAGACTATAATGGTGGCCCTTTTGCTTTTGGAGGAAGTAAATGTTAAATAACTGGTAAAGGTAAAATAATAACTAGAAAGTTAGATTTTTAGGATGTGTACTTTGTGAAAGAACTAAAGCAATTTAATCTCTTTTCTGTGTCACAAATGTGTAACAAGAAGAACTAAGTTCTCTTCACAGACTCTGAATGTCTTGTGCTGTCTCCTGACTTTAAGTTGCATGATGAAAATCAAGTATTACTTAGAGTCTCAAGACAAAACAATATGTATAGTTTCAACCTAGAGAACATTGTTCCTACTAGAGGTTTAGCTTGTTTGATTGCAAAGGCCACAGTTGATGAATCTAACAAATGCCATTGGAGGCTAGGTCATGTAAATTTTAAAAATTTAAACAAACTTGTGAAGGGAAACCTTGTAAGAGGTTTACCATCAAAGATTTTTCAAAATGACCACACATGTGTTGCTTGGCAGAAAGGAAAGCAACACAAGGCCTCCTGTAAGGCCAAAGTAGTGAGCTCTATTAGTCAGCCCTTACAACTTTTACATATGGACTTATTTAGACCCACATTTGTAAGGAGCATAAACCATAAGACTTATTGCCTTGTTATCACTGATGATTTTAGCAGGTTTAGTTGGGTGTTCTTTTTAAGAACTAATAATGAAACTAGTGGAATCTTTAAGGACTTTATAAGACAAATTGAGAATCAATTAAATCAAAAGGTTAAAACTATTAGATGTGATAATGGTACATAATTCAAGAACAGGGACATTATTGAATTCTATGGGTCAAAAGGGATCAAGAGGGATGTTATGAATAGGAGCTTGGAGGCTAAGAAGAAATTTCTTATGTATCCAAGGTTTGTTCAAGTGTTTTTAAACAACCAGCTTCAAAATATACATGCCCCTCTGGATAATCTTCCAATACCAGTCCTTTCTAAAAAGGTTTTTACTAATATGACAAGAAGAGGACTCCACTTTTCAGGACATGTGACACATTTGTTTCCTACTATGTTAGTACCTGCACCAGTAGAAGAGGGTGAAGGTTCAGGAACACACACTGAACCCTAACCAACACCTTCTCCTACTCAACCTAGTGTTGGTGATCAAACCCATGTTACTGAATCATCTTCTAGACCAGAAAACACCCAAAACTCTAGGAATACCTTAGAGGGCACTGGTGGGAGTGAAGGGGATCAGGTTCAGTTACCCCATGATAGTCCTCTTTTAGGTGGTCACACATCTAACAGAGCTGAGGGTGGCTTGAACCTAGAGGAGTTATTTGTTCTTTGCACTAACTTGTCAAACAGGGTTCTTGCTTTATAGACTTCTAAGGATGCTCATGCTGCAAAGATCCTTAAATTGAAAATTAGCATCAAGAAGCTAGAAAAGAAGTGTAAGCCCAACATCTTACACCATAGAGCATGGTTAAAGAGTGTGTCCATTTTATCCATGAAGAAAAAGTTAGGTAAGAAGGAGTCTGTATCCAAATAGGGGAGGAAAATGCCAAACCAGGACCAACTTTCGATGACAGTGCCTTTGATAATCTTGATGCTGATTTAGCTCATGGTATGGACTATATGGACACAGAGGAAGCTATAAATGAGGGGAGGAAAAGTAAAGAGACCGAGGAGCTAAATGTGACACATGATACAGAGGTTTTAGAAAAAGGAGGAAACAATGAAGAACCAATTAATGCTGCTGGTAATATAGGAGTTAGTATTGCTGTGCTTGAAGTTAGTAATGTTAATATTAGTACTGCTAGCAGACCAGAAGTTAGTACTGCTACTCCAATGACTCCTCCTACTACAACAAGTGAGTTTGATAATGAAGATATAACACTTGCTAAAACTCTGGTGAAAATGAAGGATGACAAGGCAAAGCTAAAAGGAATGGCTATTAAAGAAGTTGGAGAATCTGATAGGCCTGCAAGATCAGTTTTAACTTTGAATACACTTCCAAAAATAGACCCTAAAGATAAAGGAAAAGGTGTTATTAAAGAGGAGCCTAAGCCTACAAAGAAGCTAAAGAAAAGTGACTTGGATGCAGCTCAATTGGCTATGGATGAAGAGGTTGTAAGACAGGTTAATGCTAAATTGAAAGCAGAGCTAGAAAGAGAAAGGGTTACTGCTAAAGAAGCTACTCAGGCTGTCTTAGCTAGTGAGTTTGATGAAATCCAAGCAAAGATGAATGCATATACACTTTTAGCTGAAAGACTTCAAGAGGCAGAAAGGGAACAATTCACTATTGAACAAAGAGCTAAATTTTTGCATGATACTATTGCACCTCAGAGGAAGTTTCATGCAGAACAAAGAGCAGTAGCTATCAGGAGCAAAACTCTCACTAAAACTCAATTAAGAAATCAGATGATAACTTTCTTAAAGTATGTGGGAAGATATACACATAATAAACTAAGAAACAAGAAGTTTGAAGAAGTTCAAGTTTTGTATGGAAAAGCAAAGAAGTCTATTCAAGACTTTGTTCCTATTGGTTCTCCTAAAGATGAAAGATTGATAGAGAAGATAAATAAGAAGGCAGCTGGTGAAGATACTTTAAAGAAGGAGAAGGTTCTTGAAGAACCTGACAATACTAAAATGGAAGTTAAGTAAGAAGAAGTTGAGGAGAGTACCAGGAAGAGACCAGGTACAATATTAAAGATGAAAGCAAGAAAGAAGGAAAGGAAGCAAACACATGCTGATAGTGATGCTTCAAAAAAAAGGAAGTCCAATAATGAAAAGAATGTATAAGAGGAAGAAGACAGATTCTGACCTTGAAAAAGAAGAGCATCTAAAGACTTTTCTAAAGATAGTTCCAAATGAAGAAGGAATAGTAGATTATGAAGTCCTGGAGAAGATATTTCCAATTATTAGTTGGGAATCAAAATTCTATCATTATGATAGACATGGAGCAGAGGGCATCTACTACAGGATCTTTAGATCTGATGGAAGCCCTAGATGGATTAAAACTTTTTCTGAGATGTTGACAAGGTTTGATAGGCTGGATCTTGTGGAGTTATATAACCTGGTGATGCAGAGGTTTGAAACAACTACTCCAGAAGGTGTTGATCTAGTTCTTTAGGGATATTTAAGGATAATGTTTGATGCAAATACAGAAGATGAACTCTAGCAGAATCAAGAAAGATAGAATCTTAAGAGCTGGGATTTTTATGAGAATTGTGGGGTTTATACTTTGATACTAGAAGATAGTACTGAGATTCATATGCTTGCAAAGAAGAAGTATCCACTCATAAAGAAACACTTGAGAAGATGATGTCTTTGAAGTTGGTAGCTGAGTCTACAAGTGATGGTGCTTATAATCTGCTTAGATCCATTCAAAAGCAGATTGATGAATCTAGAAGCTTTGATGGAAGTAAGAAGGATCTTTAAGTGTTGGTTTTATAACCACACAACAAATGGTCATCAGTTTACCATGTCTAACAGACATCAAGAACTGGCTAGTCTAGAGCAAACGACTTCTGGTAAAGACTTCTCAAATCCGTTAATGGCTGATAATTTACCAAAACGTATATGGTTCTCAACTCACCATGCTTCACAGTAAAGAGTTGGCTAGTCCAAAGCAAATGGCTCTTGGTAAAGACTTCTCAAATCCGTTGATGGTTGATAGTTTGCCCAAAACAATATGGTTATCAATGCACCATGTTATTGCAATGAAGCATTGGCTATTCCAGAGCAAACGACTACTGGTAAAGAAACATCAAATCCGTTTATGGCTGGTAGTTTGCCAAAAACTACAAGGCCAACTTAGTTGGTGTTGCTGTGTTGCTGAGTTGCTGGGTTGCTGAGATGCTGTAAAGATGACAAAGACTAGAAGCTAATGAATGTTAAATATTACAAAGTCACAAAAGAGTTCAAGTTCATCAAAGAGTAGATTAAAGAATAGCTATGTGTTTGGATACATCCTCCAAGTGATCAAGAAGCTTAAACTGAAGAAACATGAAGGTTAACAAGTGAACATCATGTTTAGGGGAGGATTGTTAGGAATTATGTTTTCATGACTTAGTACTGTTTGTGTTAGTTAGTTAGTACTGCCAGTACATCTGTTAGTACTGGTAGTAGAGTTAGTACTGTTAGTAGTAAGTTGGTACTGTTAGCATATATTAGTTAGTACTGTTAGGAGATATGCATGAGTTATAATAGGAATATATATGCATTATCTCTTTACACGGTTTGTAAGCCCATTAGGGTTTCCTTGGTATATAAAAGGAACCCTACGACACTAGTTAAAAAACAAGTTTTCACAAATATTCATAGTTAGTATTCTGTAACCTAGCAGATTAATAGTAATCAAAGTTCTATTTTATTCATTGTTCTTCTTAGCAGTATAAGTTAGTTTCTGCATAACTTATATTGTTCATAGTCATTGTTTCTCTTGTAGATAGTTTGGATCTATCCAGATTGGCTACCACCTTTAACAGGCTAGAAAGCTTCAAATACTGACTCCTCCAGTGATGACATTCTCAGGAAATATGACAACACTCTTCCACTTACTAAACGCCGATTGGTTAAGTATCTCAGGAAGATGTCAAATACGCTATTTACCAGGATCTCTGAGGACAACTGGGAAAATCATAAAGAGGCTGTGGTTAATTATGCTGATCTCAAAGCATCCATTAATGACTACTATGATGAAAACATTGCTCATCAAGATTAGACTGACAAGTTAGTAGAAGCCTCCATGAGTTCTCTTGACAAAATCAGCAATACTATCAGTGATCTCTACAAAGGCCTTAATATCGTCACTGAGCTTCTTAAAGAAATAAAAAAATATTGTCAAGGATGACTCTGTCATCAACACGAAAATCACTGAAGCCACTGAGTCATTCACCAAGTTCTCATAAACATTACTGATCTTCAATCATTTGTGAATACTCTTCAGGATCATGCTCTCAAACAAGATGAAGAGCTAGCTACCTGGGCCAAATCCTTTACCAACATGGCATGAAATCTTAGCTCCAGACTTTCAAGTCTTTAAAGGGCTCAAAACCATATCTAGTCTAGCATGTCCTCTCTTACGGAAGACACACACTCCATCAAGAATATGATGACTGAGATGTATGAAGTTTTTAAAGGCCAGTCCTCAGGCAGTGTCACTCCAACACTTGCTCTCACTCACATTCTAGCAAATGCTGAGGGGGGATAATATAACCAACACTGCCACTGAAGACCCTCCTTCTCACACTAAGGGGGAGATTGGAGAACCAAAAAGGGCGATTCCAATATCAACAATTCAACCACCTCAAGCTTAACCAATCACCACAATAATCACTCATCCTGAAAGATCTCAAGCAGTTCCAAAACATAATAAAGGAAAAGGGATTGCAACTAAGTCAGATGAGGATCTCTCAAAGAGACTGGTGCCTGCATCAACCATTGTTCGTCATGATCTTGATGCTCTTATTCCTTATACAATAAATGGAGAGGTGTACCATCTCACTGCTAAACAACTTCAAGAATAAATGGATAAGGAAGAACTAATCAAGAAAGCTGAGGAAGAGGCCAGACTTCTTGCCATATCCAAG
>BQNB010004761.1:0-99087 GCA_026074375.1 Tanacetum coccineum | reverse complement strand
TTATTACTTTAAAATAGATCTACAAGGTGAAACTTGATGAAATGGGAGGAATTCTAAAGAACAAGGCTCGTTTGGTTGCTCGTGGTTATCATCAAGAAAAGGGATTTGATTTTGAAGAATCCTTTGCTCCAGTGGCTAGACTTGATGCCATTCGAATTTTCCTCACATATGTTGCCCACATGAATATGGTTGTCTACCAAATGGTTGTAAAGATTGCATTTTTAAATGGTATTCTGCGCGAATAAGTTTATGTCAGCCAACTGGACGGGTTTGTAGATCAAGACAATCCGAATCATGTATATAAGCTTAAAAAGGCTCTTTATAGGTTGAAACAAGCTCTTCGCGCGTGGTATGATTTGTTGTCGAAGTTTCTACTTTCTTAGGAATTCTCTAAAGGAACCGTGGATCCCACATTATTCATAAGAAGACAAGGCAAATATCTTCTCCTGATACAAATCTACGTTGATGATATAATCTTTGCGTCTACTACACCTGAATTATGTAACCAATTTTCCAAAATAATGTGTTCTCAGTTTAAGATGTCGATGATGGGCAAAATATCATTTTTCTTAAGACTACAGATTTCACAAAGTCCTAGAGGCATCTTTATAAACCAGTCTAAATATGCTCTCGAATCTTTGAAAAAATATGGTTTGGAATCTAGTAACCCCGTGGATACTCCTATGGTAGAGAAATCCAAACTGGATGAAGATACACAAGGGAAACCCGTAGATCCTACACACTATCGTGGAATGATTGGCACCCTTATGTATCTTACAGCTAGTAGACCAGACCTAACATTTGTTGTATGCATGTGTGCCAGGTATCAGGCAAAGCCTGCCGAAAAGCACCTCCATGCTGTAAAAAGAATCCTTAAATACCTAAGAGGAATAGTAAATCGAGGACTCTGGTATCTAAAGGATTCTTCTATTGCTCTAACAGCTTATGCATACGTTGATCACGCGGGTTTCCAAGATACTAGACGAAGTACTTCTAGATGTATGCAATTATTGGGAGACAGACTTGTTAGCTGGTCATCAAAAAGGCAGAAAAGCGCTGCGATATCTAGTACGGAAGCTGAATATATTGCTATGTCTGGATGTTGTGCTCAAATCCTTTGGATGAGATCACATCTTATCGACTATGGCCTCGGATTCAATAAAATTCTAATGTACTGTGATAACAAAAACGCTATTGCCTTATGCTGCAGCAACGTTCAACATTCTCGATCAAAGCATATAGACATCAGATTCCACTTCATAAAAGAGCAAGTTGAGAATGGAGTAGTAGAGCTTTACTTTGTCACACAAAGTATCAACTAGCGAACATCTTCACTAAAGCCCTATGCAGAGAAAGAATTGAATTTCTTATCAACAAGCTGGGAATGCAAGTTTTACGCCGGAAACTCTAAAACAATTGGCAGATGAAGCTGAAGAATAGTGGTGATACCTATTCAAATATACTGTATAATATGTATATATATATTACACACCATAAAAACCAAAAAGATTTTTTTTATTTTATAAAAACAAAATACAAAATTAAAAAAAATGAGAAAAATACAAAAAGAGGTAATAATGGCATGTCTTCTGATAATCGATAACATTTACGGTCTTAGAAATTTCATTCAATAATGATACGAGGCTGTAAATGAAGTTCGAGCAGAAGTTCCAAATGTTTTTCAAAACATGCCAATGGCTTGCTATTATTTCAGATAGCAACCCGATCATCATCTTAAAGGCAAGTATTTCAAAAAGAAAACTTGATTTCCCAACGGGAACTTATTCTCGGGCATGGTCTACTTAATGACCATGCAAAGGCTTGTGATTACTTTGCATCACAACCCGTGCTTCCTATATTCTACGTGTCATGCGCCTATGAGTGAAAATTAAGAGAAATCTTATTTGCTATGGTTTAGATTTTTAAAAATAAAACATTGCTTCATCAGAAAATGATTTTCAAAGTCAATTTGACCACTCAAACAATGACTACAGCTCTTTAAATAGAAAACGGATCATTGTTTGAGGGGATGAGTGAAAATAAGAGAAATCTTATTTGATATGGTGTTTGTTTTTCAAAATAAAACATTGCTTCATCAGAAAATACTTTTCAAAGACATTTGACCACTCAAACAATGACTACAACTCTTTAAATAGAAAACGGGTCAATGTTTGAGGGGGAGAAAATGTCAAATATCTTCTTCATAATAATAACATGCTTAAAGGGAAAAAGGTTTTTAAAAAATAACGGAATATCATTCTTTAAGGAAAGTTAATTAAGTTTAGCTTATGTGTGCCTTATATATTATGTGTTTATGCCTTTAGGGAGTAAATATGCAAATATAAGTTGTTAGGAATGCTAGTTAAAAACTTTAGGGACTATTTGTGCCGATTGTTAAACTTTTATTGCCTAATAAAACTTATAATTGAAAAATGAAATGATAATAAAACTTTAGGGGGTGAATGTGTCAAAAACGTTAATTGTTTAATAACACACCCACCCCACCACCGTCACCTACACAAACACACACACTTAAGAAATTATTTTCCCTCGCTCACCCCACTCGAAATCGTCTTATATTTGTTCTCTAATCTCTGGTGATTTTCACGATTAAGGTAATAAACGAAACTTGTTCTACACCTCATAAACTACTCATACCTCGAACGAATTAGGATTTCATTCAGTTTTGAAGTCGAAAACCCTAATTCTTGAATTAGGGTTTCTCAAAATCAAAAGTGCATAAATCGTCAAATTGATTGAGGGGTTATGATTACTTTGGTGTGTAGAGAACTCGTTTAATGCAGTTTTGTAAATGATTAACATATGCGTATAATTTGAATGATTCTTAGTGGCGAAAAAATAGGTTTTAGTGAAGAATTGTAAAAAGTTCACGGGTTTTGTGTTAGGGAGTTTAATACTACTTTATTGAATCTGTTTGTATGTTCATATCACACCATTGTTTGTGGTTCTTTAAATGTATGTGCTAAAATGTTTAAAAATTGCTCGTTTTTGTTCACTCTTGATTGTCTGTAACTTAAATGTTGTTATTTTTGTGCTTAAATGATATCTTTATCATATGTATGCTAATGGAACATGTGTGATCGATTAAAATAACTTGTTTGTGAAATGTGAAAAATTAACCGAAAAACTCGTTGTCTTTGGAAACCAAACAACTTACTCTATTTTGGAACCGAACAACTCGCAATATTAAGGAACCAAACAACTTTATAGTTATAAGGAACCGAACAACTCGTTGTTAGAAGGAACCGAACAACTCGCAGTATTAAGGAACCAAACAACTTTATAGTTATAAGGAGCCGAACAACTCGTTGTTAGAAGGAACCGAACAACTCAGTAGTTAGAAGGAACCGAACAACTCAGTTGCTAGTAGGAACCGAACAACTCATTCTTTAAGAAACCGAACAACTTATTCTCTTTAAGGAACAGAACAACTAGTTTATTAAGGAACCGAACAACAAGTTTTTCCTTAGAAATTAGTTTATGTTTTAAAGACCCAAAACACTCAAGATCAAATTTCCAATTTAAAAGGAAGTTTAATATCTTAATTAGGGAGTTAATTAAACTGGGTTAATTATACACTCTAAAACAAGTTAAGTTAGCTTAAGTTGTCATGTTTTAAATGGATAGATCTTAACAAGTGCAAAAAGTCTTAATGTTCCTAGTTCCTAAGAAACATTTACATCATGAATCAACTTTACATGCTCACTCAATAGGTCTCTATAGTATATTGTATAAAATTGGTTGTGCATAAACTCTATTGATCCTATCTTAGCAGAATCATGAATACAACAAAAGAACAACAAAAGGCGTTGGATGATGCTCTTGTCGCACCTGAAAACCGTCTTAAGATTGGAAAATGCAATCAACGTCTTAGCCCTACTCTTAAATATAATGAACCAACCATTCAAGTGGCATTAGATGCTTTGAAGATCACTCCTTTCTACAATACATTTGAGGTCTCTGCTGATGTTCCAGAAATTTACATGCAAGAGTTTTAGGCTACTATCACCAAACATCATTTCTCACTCCAGTTTAAGATGAATAGCAAAAGCCATACTGTTAATGTTGATAACTTCAGAGATATGCTCAAAATTTGCCCTAAACTCCCAGGCTAAAAATTTGAAGATCCTACATTTTAAGAAGAGATACTCTCTTTCATTAGAGATCTTGGACACACTGGTGAGATAAAGGTCTTATCTGATGTCAATGTTAATCACTTGCATCAACCATGGAGATCATTTGCTGCTATCATCAAGAATGTTGACTATGTGGAAAAATTACTGCTCTGGAAAGTCTTCGCCTGTCACAAGCTCAAATCCTTTAGGGAATGTATCATAACAAGAATGTTGACTATGTCTACTTGTTGTGGGAAGACTTAGTGTATCAAGTGGTGAACAAGAATTCTAAAAAGAACAATGACATGTATTATCCACGCTTTACCAAAGTTATTGTAGACTAATTCATGGCAAATGATCAGGCAATACCAAGGAGAAACAAGATGTTTTGGCACTATGCCAGGGATGGCCTCATGTTTACCACAAACTTGTGACAACTGGAAAGAACTGATGGTGCAATTCTATATGAATCAAACTTGTTCCAGGAAATGGATTAACGATTGATGATGAATTTTTAAAATGATTAACACTCTCGATGTGTCACAAAAACACTTTAGCAAGTGACACGTCGATTGATTTTCAAATCAATTTTTCTATTCAATCGGTGAGACTTTGTCTTGCTGGTTCACTCATATCGTGTTGTTTGCTTTGAGACGCTCCGGTAATGAGAACGGCTAGTGCAGCTGTGAAACCATGTCAAGGAGATTCTTTGGATATCTACCTGATCACAGATAATATTTATACTGATCAACGGAGAACCATGGTTATTGCAACCGTATTTGACAAAGTAACAAAGACATTCTCATCCATATCTGTTGATTATCATAAACTAAACCTGCGGGTACTCCCGACGATTGGTGCAGCTGATCCCTGACGAGTCATGATTCATAGCCACATGCTCATACCCGACCGAAAAATATAAAGACATCATGAAAGCTCAAGTACATGTTTCAAGACTTCTGCTACTCTGATACCGTACGTCTTTCTTGAAGTGACGAAGTATTAAAGTCAAAGAATTTCAAAGAAGTTTTAGTTACTCTGATACCGTACGTCTTTCTTGAAGTGATAAAGTATTAAAGTCAAAGAATTTCAAAGAAGTTTCAGTCACTCTGATACCGAACGTCTTTCTCGAAGTGATGAAGTGTTAAAGTTAAAGAATTTCAAGAAAGATACAGCATTAAAGCTTTTTATGTCAACAAATCAAGAAAGGTATGAGCATGTCGGTCCAAAAGTCACAAGTTCACAAGATGGCAAAGTTTACAAGATGGCGAAAAGAGATTATGCTTGGTTGATGGTCTCAAGATGCTCAAGATCACATTTTCACATACAAGTCAAAGATAAAGGAACATGCTCAAGATCTGAAGTCTATGATCACTACATCAATTCACAAGTTAATGATTGAAGTTAAAGACTACGAGCTCAAGACTAAAGTTAAAGCATAGTATTCTAGGATCAAGTATTTGTAAATTGGAGTGACATCCCTTAGGGGGAGATTGTTAGAAACACAAGATAAGTTTTTGCAACCTATCAAAAGTTTGATCCATTGTCTCTGAACTTAATCCTGCAAAGTTCTCATATTGTTGCTTGAGTAGAGTTCTCTGAACTTTCTTGGATTCCTTGTTTCCTCCATACCTCTTCTCAATGGCTTCCATGAGCAATTTTGCATCTTTATATGAATGGAACTTCAGTTGATCCTTATTTGGGAGTGCCATCAACAGAGTTCCTCTAGCTTTCATCTCATTCCTCCTGTCCTGCTTTTCTTCTGCAGTAGTAGGTTCATATTCCTGCTCAGTTTCTCCAACAGTTCTCTTCAGCACTTTGTTACCATTTTTAATTACTTCCCAGAGGGAGTAATCAGTCATGAGAAAGTATTGTTCTATCCTCATTAACCAGAGATCATAATCCCCTGGGTTGAGGATAGGGAGTTTTGCAGTCAGATTTGTAGAAGTAGTTCCTGCCTCCATCTTATCACTGAGAATTAGATCTAGTATGTGTTGTTGGTTTCTTCTTATTCAAAGCTTCACAACAAGCTCTGATACCACTTGTTGATCCCAATGAATAGATCTTTAACTCCTTAGCTTGATGTAAGGTTTAGTATCCTTGGATAAATCCAAAGGTACTAAGAATGAAACTTTGAGAGTATGATATAAACTATGCGGAATCTAGTTTATATCACTAAGAAGAATAACAGTAATGAATGTTTAACACACAAAAATATAACCAAAACAATAAGCTCTAATATATTAATACGAACACTCTTTGACAGTGTTAGGGTTTACAACCTTGAAGCTATGACAATGACTCGTTTTTGATACATTGAATTCTATACCCTAGGACCTCCTTTTATACACCAAGGAGTCCTACAAGGCTTACAATACTTTCCTAAGATATCATGATCTTTTCTAAAAGCAAACGTAATCTCTTAAACAAATACATTATACATATCTTTTACAAAAATAACTCAATACTTATCTTCGTAAGTATTCTTGTTCTCCAAACAATCCTTATCTCTTTACTCGTCTTTATCCTTCTGACAGTAGTAACTCTTCTAGCAGTTGTAATCCAGCAGCATTAACTTTTGTACCAGCAGTACTAATAAACATAAGCAGTAGTAACATTAGTACTAGCAGTACTAATATATACTAACAAAAGTAATTGTAAGAATCATCTTGAAGTCTTTAAGTCCTAACAATCCTCCCCTAAACTTGATGTTCATCTTCTGAATCTTCAAGTTTCTTCATTAAAAGTCTTCATCACTATCAAGAAGATGCATTCAAATACTTCATTGACCCTTTTGCTGCTTTACCATGAGCTTAAGTAGTTGATAGCACATCTCATTCCAATAATCAGCTTGAAGTTTCTTGTTGAGCATATTTGTGATTGTTATTGGTGTGAGGGGATGTCTCTTCTCAACTAACGTAAAGATGTGTAGATTTTTAAATCTCACAAAGTGTACTCCACTAGAGTCAAACAGCTTTCAAACAGTCACTTTGTATCCCTGTAGACTCCTACATATTTCACTCTTTATGCCAGGTTCAAACATTACTTTCAGATCACCCCAGAACACTTTTTCATAAACATCCTCTAGCCTTGTATTTTCATGTTTTGTTTTCACTAACTTCCAGAGAGTCTCTAAGTCTTCTCTACTAATGTTCTGAAGCATCCTAATCATTGATGAATATTTATTTGAACTTCCATCAGCTCTTATCAAGTAATAGAATCCCTTCTGTCCTTCTTTAACAATCTTATATTCAACAATTATTGGAGGTTTGGTAGCTAGAGGTATAGCATCAATTGCTATTTCCTCATCATCTTGAACTACCTTCATATGCTTTTTCATCTCAGCTTCTTAATGCTCATTTGTGTCTTTATCATCCTCCATTCTTTGTCTTTTGGAAGATTCTTGTTTCTGCTCTTTCCCTACTCTTTTCTTACCAATTGATTTCTTTCTGATGCCTTCAGCTTTCTTTTCACTACTTTCTTCCTTCTTTGACTTATCAGATTCAAGTTCATCCTCTGTTCTTTTAGAACTTTCTTCTGTTCCTTCTTTGCTTTTCATCACCTCTGAATCCATAAGAATAAAAGTATTTACCCTCTTTATTTCATTATCAAACAACTTCTGGATCTCATCATAGCTCTTGCTCTTCAACTAATTATATTTGTATCCACCTATATTTTTGAGATAAATAGACATTATATATCTTTTTTGAGCTTTAGTTGGTGGATTTCTTCTTTTCTCTTCAGCTCTAAGCTTTGCAAAGTGTTTCTTTCTTTTGTTCATGAGCTTTATAAACAGTCTTGATCTTTCTTTAATGGTTATCTCTCCCTATTCTTCTGCTTGTAGCCTCTGAGCTAATTCAAAATCTGCCTCTGTCATAGCTTGTGTGTTATCCCATGATTCAATCAAAGCTATGTTGGCTTCCTCTTTCTTTTTCCTTGCAAGCCTTTCTTCTTCAATGAGTTCAGCTTGTATTTGAGCTTCAAGATTTCTAGCCATTTCTTCATCAAGAGCAATTTGATCCTTTTTCTTCAATGGCACTTCAGGTTCATCCATCTTAGCTTTCCCTTTAACCTTGATTCTTGAAGAAGATACTGATGTTGGTGTTCTTGTTGTGCTCTCACCAGCATCTCTAAATGTAATGCCTTTAGCTTTGGGAATTATTGAAGGTGATGTTGTGGTTGTACTCTGTACTGGCTCTTGTATCACAACCTTAGATTTTGCACTCTTTAATTTAGCCAATGTTTGAGCTAAAGGTAATCTCTACTTTAGTTATAACAGGTGGTGACACAACAATAGTAGAGGGAGCAGCAGTACTAACTTCTTTAGAAATCACATCTTGGTCTTTTTCAATCATATCATTTTCAGTAAAAACTTCATTACCAATAAGAGCATCTGTATCAAACATTTCTGCATCATCTGACCTTCCCTAGGTTTCATCAACTAAAGAAACTTCAGCATCCTTGTCAATGTCTTCAATACTCCTCCCCTGATTGAATGCATCCTCCTAAGCACCCAAACTTTCATCATCTGAGTATTCTACTCGTCTTGTGACACCAACCTTGTACAGCTCTTGAATTTATGAGTTCTTAACCCTGTTTTCTTCTCTAACTTTTTAACTCTCAGCTTCAAATTTTTCGATTCTCGAGCTTGACACTGTTTAGTAATGTTCTAGGTCAAGGACTATCTCAGACAATTTGGTAACTTATCCCATCAAAATCCAGTGAGTTGGAAATATATCCTCACCACTGAGCAGTAGATGCATGGGAATGTGCAGAGTACAGAATCTTCATTTGGTACATCAGCGTGTAGAATCACTAGAGTGAGGAACTGCAGTAGTCTTTGTCTGCTTCCTTCTAGACTGTTTCTTCTAGGGTTTAGATGTAAAAAAAGACTAGTTGAATAGTAATGGGTGTCTGTTGAGAAGTATAGGAATGTCTGAATCTACACCCTCTTCTTGATTAGCTTGAACCATCATTGTTGCAAACATGGGTGTTACTCTCCTAGAAAAGTCTTTTCCTTCTCTCTTCATGTTGGCAAAGATTTTCTTTGTATGTGAGGGGTTAACATAAATCTTCTTGTGATGTGACATATCACCAAGCTATTGATTAATAAACACTTGTACAAATCGTGGATACATCAGAAATTTAACCCCTCCCTCTAAGTGCTTTACCATAGCATCAAAAATGTACTTGGTAGATTAAAATTTTTGGTTTGTCTGCCAAGGCATTATGATTGCGAGGCCTAGTACTACATGAATTATTCCATACAGTGGTCTTTGCACCTAAGGCATTATAGAATGGTTGAATTAAGAACATCCATTGTGGAGAAAGAAAGCTTTTATAGACTGTTAAGCTTTGAGAAGGTTTTTCATACCCTATCCTTGCCAGTTCTTCAAAGATAGTAGTAGTTGGCAAACAATCAATACCACCTGCATCTTCTAAGTGAAGATCACTTTCTAATGGATTATATCCGTGATTGTGTTTAATCACTTTTTTCTTATCAACTAGGGCTAGTAACTGACGTTTCACCATTTCAACCGGTCTTTACCTTTGCTGTTGCCCAAAACTGTTCAATGCAAGATGTGTAGATAGTATGATTGATAGTTAAAGCATAATAAATTTGGTTAGCATTCATAAAATCAATAATTTCATGAAATCCATCACTTTCAGTAGGTTTTTCCAAGAATGCGGCCATATTGTGAGTGTCAGCAAAAGTTAGGGTTGACATTGTTTTGTGATTTGATGATTAAAGATAAAATTGAGTTAGGGTTTACGTTTAAAGAGAGTTTGAATGATTGTAATCGAACAAAGAATCAATTGAAACCCTGAATTGAAGTATTTATAAAATCACCCTCAGCAACATTAACTTAAATTGGCAACACTAAATTATGCCTAACAGCATTAACTTAAACTGACAGCACTAAATTATGCCTAACAACATTAAGTAACCCGGCAGCAGTAACTTAACAGCATCAACATAAGCTTAGCAGTATTAAGGTATACTAGCAGTAGAAACTATATGCTTAGCAGCATTAAGTTATATTACCCGTATTAACCTAAGGCTAACAGCATTAAGTTTGAGTTACCAGTATGAACATCAATTTCTTTCCAAAAAGGACTTCTATCAAATAGTTCTTCGCACAAGCTCTCTTTCTGTTTTATGCTCACAATATCTCTCAATTCTTTTTGCTCACAAAATCACTCAATTTTGTTTTTATTCACACATCTCTCTTTTCTTTTTGCTTACCAAATTTGACAATTTTGTAAAAAGTTCCATCAATTCTAATAGTTTCATACTATCCTCCCCACTTTCAAGTGTGTAACCTCTTGAGAGAGGTAGATCATTGGACTTTTAAATGTAGTCTTAAACCTAGTTTGAGCATCTACACCCCCAATATGGTATCTAGGCACCTGGGACCACTACCTGAATCAGTTCCCTGAGGAAAAGACCCATTAAGTGTTGCCATGGATTGGGTCCTATTTATGTTACACTGTCCTATTCTGCATCTAAGATAGAAGCAGTAGTGACAGCCCTTTCCATTATGTCTTCCCACTCCTTATAGACAATCTCATCTACAACAAGGTTAATAGGTCTACTAGACTGAGATATCTCAGTGGTCCTTATGGCTGTCCAAGGTTTGTAGGTCTTTTTAGGTTGATATGATGATGGAACAATGATTGGTTTCATTATTGTAGAGTTGAGTAAATGTGGATGTGGGTTGGGGATCAGTGGGTTATCCTGACCTTTCATCTATATCTACTTGATGTTTTATTCATTCTCAATTGACCTCTCCTCAAATGATGTTTCAAGGATTAAGAATTTACTCAGCAGTTGTAACTTTGGCTCAAATAATATCCCAGTAGTACTAACTTTGGCTCAGCAGTACTAACTTTTGCCTGGTAGTACTAATTTTCTGCCTAACAGTATTAAGAGATATCTAATAGTATTAACTCTGTCTTCAATAATTATACAACAACATGCCTCTATCCATCACAAGAATACTAGAAAAGACTAGATAGACATGTGAGAATTCACGAGGATCCAAATTTATGCATAACCATGAATAAAAGTTAAGAATTGTTATCCAAACACATTAACCTCCCCTTAAACAATACTTTAGAGATTAAGTAATCCAATGCTAGCAATTAGAAAGTTAAACCCGCTAACATCAAAATCCTTTGTGAGAAGATCTGCAACATTATGGTATGTGTGAATCTTTATCACCTGAATCAACTTCTTCTCATAACAATCTCTGATGAAATGGTGCCTAGTCTCTATGTGCTTGGTTTTAGAGTGAAACACTGGATTCTTTACAATACAAATGGTGCTTTCATTATCAATGAAAATCTGGGTGTTCATGAAGTTGAATCCATAGTCAAGCATCTAATTTTGAATCCATAGTACCTGTCCATAGCAATTAGCAGCAGCAACATACTCTGCCTCAGTAGTAGAATTTACAACTATAGTCTGCTTCTTACATTGCCATGAAATCAACCTCTTGCTAAGAAATTGACAACCTCCTATTGTGGATTTCCTGTCAACGCTAGCTCCAACATTATCACTATCAGAAAAAGCTTCCAAGTCAAATGGTGAATCTCTAGGATACCAAAGGCCTAATTTAGGTTAACCCTTCAAGTATCTAAAGATCCTCTTCACATCATGAAGATATGACATGTTAGGAGTAACTTGGAACCTTGCACAAGCACAAACAGCAAACATTATGTCTGGCCTAGAAGCTGTTAAGTACATCAATGAACCAATCATTGATGTGTATAAATGAACATCCATACTATCAGCTTCTTCATCCTTGATCAATTCCTTGTTAGGTTCCATGGGAGTGCTTGTTGTCTTTACAATGGCAAAATCAAACTTCTTCAATATGTCAGCCACATATTTGTCTTTGCTAATGAAGATTCCATCTTTCTTTTGTTATACTTGTAACCCTAAGAAGAAAGTGAGTTCCCCCATAGAACTCATCTAAAATCTCTTGTGCATCAAACCTTCAAACTCATTACATAAAGACTTCTTTGTGGACCTAAAGATGATATCATCTACATACACCTGAACTAACAAGATAGCACCTTTGCCCTTCTTGATGAACAAAGTCTTATCTATAGTGCCTCTTCTAAATCCATTTTCAATTAAATAGGTAGACAAGGTCTTATACCAGGCTCTAGGAGCTTGATGTAGACCATATAAAGCTTTTTCTACCTTATATACTTTGTCTGGAAACTGTGGATCTTCAAAACTAGGAGGTTGGCAAACATATACCTCCTCATCAATAGTACCATATAATAAGGCACTCTTTACATCCATCTGGTACACAATAAACACCATAAATGATGCATATGCAAAAAATAACCTGATTGCTTCTATCCTAGCAACATGAGCAAAAACCTCATCATAATTAATTCCTTCTTCTTGGGTATAACCTTGTGCAACCAGTCTTGCCTTGTTTCTTACTACAATCCCTCTCTCATCGTTTTTGTTTCTAAAGACCCATTTTGTTCCAATGGCCCTTTTTCCATTAGGTAGATTAACTAGTGTCCAAACCTTCTGAAGTTGAAATTGTAGAAGCTCCTATTGCATTGCTTCTATCCAACTTGGATCTTTCAGAGCTTGAATCACTTTTTTGGGTTCCAGTTGAGAGAGAAAATAGGCAAATAAGCAATTCTGATAATCTTTGTGATTTGTTCTCCTCTACTTATTAATGTAACATACCATAACATGTTCATCAGAGATCTTGGTCATTCTCCTTGTTTGAATAGTTAAATTAAAATCTCTAATGATCTGGTCTTTAGGATGATCCTTGTCAATTCTGGTTGTGGGAATAGGACTGACATTCATGGTTGTTTCCAAGTTGTTGAGGTCAGCCTCTGCACCCACATCTTCATCATCATAAGCATTACCAAAAATTCCAGTATCATCCATTGGAGTCACATTTGAAACAGGTGGAAGTGAAAATGCATTTTTGAAAGGAGAAAATCTTTTAAATAGATGTTCCTCAAATGTATTAGAAGCTTCAGCAGCATTAACTGGTGATGATGGATCATCATCAGTACAAGATGGTCCAGCAGCACTAATAGGTGTACTAACAGTATTAATACCATTAGTGCTGTTAGGATGTACTGTCTGCTTTACTTGTTGAAGTAGCCTTTCAAACTCACTTCTTGTGGCTTGATCATCCTTCCCATCTTTATCAGAAGCTCCACTTTCATCCATTTTAGTAGGCTTCTCTTCAGCATCTTTTTCACTTACCTTAGGATCTTGAGAGATTAATGGATCAGTTGTGCAGAAAGGTATCAGGATGTACTCTTGATCAGGTTCTTTCTTCTTCTCAGCTTGACCTGTAACAATGTTATCTCTAGTTCCTGCAATACCATTAGTTTGATTTCCTGCAACAACTGGCACATAGTTTATAGATATTGTCAAAGAATCAACATCAAAAAGCCAGTCTGGTCCATTTCCTATCACATTAGGTGTATTTTCAAGAAATCTAATGTTTAAGGTCTCTTCAACTATACTGGTCCTCTTGTTAAATACTCTCATAGCCTTGCTAACAACAGAGTACCCAACAAAAAAACCCTCATCAGCTTTTCCTTCAAACTTGCCTAGATGATCCCTAGAATTTAAGATGGTAACTGGACACCCAAAAGGTTTCATGAAGTGTATCAATGGGGGTCTCCTACAAATAAGTTCATAGGGTGTCTTGTTATGAGGTTTAATAATTAAGACTCTATTTAGCACATAGCAAGCAGTATTAACTACTTCAGCCAAAAAGGTAGTTGGTAACTTAGAGTCAACTAACATAGTTCTTGTAGCCTCTATTAGTGTTCTATTCCTCCTCTCAGCAACACCATCCTGCTGAGGAGTCATAGCAACATTGAATTCCCTCTTAATCCCCTTCATTTCATAGAACTGATTCATTACACTATTTTTGAACTCAGTTCTATTGTCACATCTGATAACTTTTACTTTATGGTCAAGTTGATTTTCTATTTCAGTAATGAAGGTCTTTAATATCCCACTAGTCTCATTCTTAGTGGCCAAAAAGAATACCTAAGAAAATCTACTAAAGTCATCAATGACAACTAGGCAATAAGACTTTTTCATTAAACTCTTAACATTTGTAGGACCAAATAGGTCCATATGAAGCATATGTAAGGGTTTGCTGATTGAGTTCACAAGTTTGGCCTTACAGGAGGCTTTGTATTTCTTTCCTTTCTAACAAGCAACACAAGATTGGTTATTTTCAAAAATCTTTGAAGGAAAACCTCTAACAAGGTTTCCCCTCACAAGTTTATTCATGTTTTTAAAGTTTATGTAACCAAGCCTCCTATGCCATAAGTTAGATTCATCAATTGTGGCCTTAGCAAAGAGGCAAGTTAAACCTTTAGTGGGAACAACACTTTTTAGGTCAACACTGTAAATGTTATCCTTTCTTGGAACTCTCAGCAAGACTTGACTTTCATCAAGTAGCTTAAAGTCAGAAGATAAGACAAGACATTCAGTGTCAGTAAAAAGAACATTATTCTTTTTGTCACATATTTGTGACATACTAAACAAGTTATACTTGAGCTCCTTACAAAAGTACACATTATCAAAATCTAATGTTCTTGTTTTGATTTTACCTTTACCAGAAATTCTACCTTTACCATCTCCAAAGGAAACAAATCCACCATCATAAGATAGCATTTGTTTCCAGTCATGTGCCTTGAGCAACCACTGTCAATAACTCATTTTTCCTTGTACTCCTTCTGATGTGGGTTGCCCTGCACATAAAATAAGAGAATTAGACTCTTTTGGGGATCCAAGCCATTATAGACTTGGATCTGCCTTGTACATCAATGTAAGAATATTTCTTGAAAGTATTTGATGCACTACTATTTTTGGCTTTCCAAACCCAGCAAGCTGAGGCCTTAACAACATTAACCCATTTTCCCTTATTTTCACTTACTACTGCTCTATCCCTAGCAATAGTATCTTTTACCCTGACAATATTAACCTTTTTATTAAAAATACTATTTTTGTATTCTGAATACATGTTAAATTGCGTTGTGACTTGTGAATATCACCTTTTATAAGAATTTGATATTGATCTAGAATGATTCACAGTTAGTTTTGAGCCAACAGTATTAACTAGTCTGACAGCAGTATTAACACTTGCACCAGCAGTATTAATTTTGCCAGACCTGGTTAGTACTACTTGTGGAACAAATTTTCTATTAGGGTGAGGGTGAGTCATTTTATTAGCAAAGTTCTTGTGATTCACCCTACTTGAGTTGTTTCATACTGGTCTTATAACCTTTTTATCACATACATAATGAAGATGCTCAAAACTACCACAAACAAAACAAGCTTTATTTATCATTTTAAAGTCACTTCCTAGTCTTTGGGACATAAGATTGTTCCATTTTCTTTGGTTCCCTCTAGGATAGTGTTTGTTTTGTTTAGATGTTTCCCTAGCAGACTTAGAAATTTTTTATCTTTTTAGTGCTAGGTCTAACAGATTTATTTTCAACATTAGGTATAAATTCTACCTCACTTTCATCATCAGATTCCAATCCTCAATGACTGGAGGTCTAAAGTTGTTCTTCCTAACAGTTTTAGGTTCTACTGCATCACCATTACTTTTTACACCAGCAGACTCAAGATTTGACTCAACTGTCTTAACATTACTAGGTGTAACAATAGTAGTAACATCCATATTTTCACTTTCAACTATTTTATCCATAAATGTTAGATCAGGTTTGCGAGGTATGAAATTCCCTGTAAAAGGTAGGGGAACCGCATGATATCCCTTATCAGATTTAGACTTATTATACTCCTAATTTTTTAACATCTCAGATGAATTCACAAAGCTTTCTACTGCAGGAGAAGCTGCAGTAGAAGAAGCTGCATTGTATCCTAGTCTAGTTTTAAACTTGTCACTGACTTGACTTTCAAGCAAATTATTTAAAGATTTAGATGAATTTTGAAACTTCTCTAATGTTAGTTTTAACTCATCTCTCTTTTTTTCTGCTTTTTCCAATTTCTTTTTGTTCACAAAATCATTCTCTCTTAGTTTAACTTCAAGGTTTAAAACATTAATGCTTTCTTTATACACAGCCTCATTTTTCGTATATGACTAGTCTAGCTTTCTACTGATTCTAAACTCCTGCTTTTATAAGATACTAAAATTAAATTGAACTTTTGTAATTTGAGACAAACTATCATATTGTTCTTGAGAGTAGCAATATACTTTTACACATATTGAACAAGAATCTACCTCAGAATCTGAACTGGAAGAACTTCCTGAAGATGTATGTGCCATCAATGCAAAGTTTGTAGGATGCTCTTCCTCAGCTTGGTAGCTCCAGTCATACCCTCCAATTCCATCTTGAGCAACCAAGGCATTTTTAGTGGGAGTTTCTACTGTCATAGTTCTTCTATTAATCTCTCTTCCTCTGTTTTCCTGATTTCTAGGAGCTTTACATTCTCTTGCAAAGTGACCATATTTATGACAGTTGTAGCACTCCACTTTAGTCCTGTCAAATCCAACTCTTTGACCATTTACATCCAACTTCCTGCCTGTCCTCTTGATGAATCTCCTAGCTCTAATTGTCAGCATGGCCATCTCCCATTGTAAATCCATTTCTTCTAGATCATCAGGATCAATTTGTTCTAGATCCTCTTGTGCAAGTTGAGGAGAATTGGGCTGACTAGCTAGGAAAGCACAGATCACAGCATCACTAAGGTTATCTCCAGATGCAGGATTACTTTGAGTATAAGCAGTACTAACTCCATAAGCAGTATTATCTGCTTCATTTGTGCTGCTATTGCTGTTAGTGCTGTTGGAGGACACAAAAGCCGCATTTTGTGGATTTTAACTTATACTTGATGATCGTGAGATTTTAGGTTCATATATCTTCAAGTTGTTGTATAACTCATCCAAACTGATGGTCTTATTTCCTTTTTGTTCCTCCAGATCAAAGCATGAGTCTTCCATTCAGATGGAAGACTTCTCAACAATTTTAAGTTCATGTCCTCTTGTGTAATAACTTCGCCTTGAATCTCCAACTCAGTAATAAGTTTTTGAAACCTATTAAAAGTTTGATCCATTATCTCTGAACTTGATCTTGCAAAGTTCTCATATTGTTTCTTGAGAAGAGTTCTCTGAACTTTCTTGGATTCCTTGTTTCCTCTATACCTCTTCTCAATGGCTTCCATGAGCAATTTTGCATCTTTATGTGAATGGAACTTCAGTTGATCCTTATTTAGGAGTGCCATCAAAAGAGATCCTCTAGCTTTCATCTCATTCTTCTTGTCCTGCTTTTCTTCTACAGTAGTAGGTTCATATTCCTGCTTAGTTTCTCCAACAGTTCTCTTCAGCACTTTGTTACCATTTTTAATTACTTCCCAGAGGGAGTAATCAGTCATGAGAAAGTATTGTTCTATCCTCATTAATCAGAGATCATAATCCCCTAGGTTGAGGATAGGGAGTTTTGTAGTCAGAGTTGTAGAAGTAGTTCCTACCTCCATGTTATCACTGAGAATTAGATCTTGTATGTGTTGTTGGTTTTTTCTTATTTAAAGCTTCACAACAAGCTTTGATACCACTTGTTGATCCCAATGAACAGATCTTGAACTCTTTAGCTTGATGTAAGGTTTAGTATCCTTGGATAAATCCAAAGGCACTAAGATTGAAACTTTGAGTGTATGATATAAACTATGCGGAATCTAGTTTATACCACTAAGAAGAATAACAGTAATGAATGTTTAACACACATAAATATAACCAAAACAATAAGCTCCAATAATATTAAAAATAAACGAACCACTCTTTGATAGTGTTAGGGTTTACAACCTTGAAGCTATGATAATGACTTGTTTTTGATACATTCAATTCTATACCCTAGGACCTCCTTTTATACACCAAGGAGTCCTACAAGGCTTACAATACTTTCCTAAGATATCATGATCTTTTCTAAAAGCAAACATAATCTCTTAAACAAATACATTATACATATCTTTTACAAAAATAACTCAATACTTATCTTCGTAAGTATTCTTGTTCTCCAAACAATCCTTATCTCTTTACTCGTCTTTATCCTTCTGACAGTAGTAACTCTTCTAGCAGTTGTAATCCAGCAGCATTAACTTTTGTACCAGCAGTACTAATAAACATAAGCAGTAGTAACATTAGTACTAGCAGTACTAATATATACTAACAGTAGTAACTGTGTACTAGCAGTCTTAACTTTACTACTAGCAGCACTAACTACTTAGCATATATTTTAGTCTTCAACTCTGAGCAGTCTTAACTTTAACTAGCAGCAGTAACTTTATACTAACAGTACTAAATTATACTAACAGTAGTAACTAGCAGTAGTAACTTTATACTACCAGTACTAACTACTTAGCATAATTTTCATTAGTATCACCAACAGTACAAAGTTATGCTTGACAGCACTAATATATACCTGAGCAGTAGTAACTCTAAGAATCATCTTGAAGTCTTTAAGTCCCAACAAAAGCAATTAAGTACCAAATAATGCAATAATTATATAAAAGTGGGCAAAATAGATGGGATAAATGATATAATAAAGTGACGTTATTTGATATCATCAATACCATGTTAAACAATGAAAACCCGGTAGGTGTAACTTTATTATTAACCACTATTTATAGATTACAAAGACATGATAATCTTAACCCTAATGGACCCTAAGCCCACAGACTGGGCTTGGGCCGACTAACTTAATCTGTTTAATAGTAAGGAGAAATTACATACTACAATGATTGTAAATCATGTTACTTGAAGATTATGTAATAACTAGGTTTTTAACCCGTGCTTCGCTGCGGAGCTTGGGGTTATTCGTTTTTTGTCCATGTTTCCATTATGCTATATTTCTATTGTGCCTATGTAGTTCAAAGGATGCCGAGCCAAGAGGACCTTTTAGCTTTTAAAATGTCCCACTAGCTAATCGTAAAAATGTTCTAGCAACTAAAGTTTGCCAATAAGTCAATCCTTTCCATTTACGACAATGAACTTAAACTATGAAACAAACACAAATATTTAGACAATTGTACGAAACAACTATAGGCATTTCATGCAGATACATTGAAAACTTGATTTTTTTGAAGGAACTTAACATGTACAGATAAGGCACTTCATGCAGATTCATCGTAAACTTGAGAATCTGCAAACCTTGGACCTGCTCTTTTTTGCTGGTTGCACTCGGCAATCTGTTTCGGCTTCAACTTCATGAAAGAAAGCCACCGCATCAAAAACCTACACAACAAAAAGTCAAAGTGAGACTTTAAAGATGTCAAAAGCTATCTAAATACTTGACTAAATGAGAACGTTAAAAACTTATCTTAGCAGTTACAAATCCATTTATTTATATAATTATATCTAATTGACTAATAGCTTATACCATTTCCTGCTAATCAACCAAACATACAAACGATCCTGAAACCATGGCTACAACCACCAAATTTTATCAAATAAACAATCCTAAACACCCACAATGTCTCAAAAATGACAACTAAGCATAAGTGTATTCGTAAGCATGAGGGGCGAGAAAAGCTTATGCCAGCAAGTGAAGTGTACATGCTATTGTTTAATATGTTCATTTGAACCCCTTGTTTTAAGAGAAATTGGAGGAGCCTCACTGTCAGTTCATGTATCATAGCTTAATATAATACTCTAAGCAACATTAAAAAAGAAATAGACTAACCATTCTTGAAATCTAGTTAACTGCTTGTACATAGTTCACATCCATCACGTTGTTCATGACGCAAAATCGAATAAGAGTCTGACAGTGCATCAAGACCAGACCCTTTTCGTTCAAAAGTTGGAATCTGCGTCGCTTATTGCAATTACACCTGTGTCAGTTAAATTCATTTTCAGCACGGGATTTAGGTTAGATATGATCTAAAATAATTTTCACTTTGAAATAAGCAGCAAGCTGAATATATAAACAATCCCAAACACCCATAACATATAAGTTTTTTAACAGCTAATAGGTGCTATAGGAGTGTTTGGTATTGCATTTTGAAAGTAAATATCTGAATATTGTGATTTTCAACTTGCAGACCGCTAGTATCAATTTAGTTGCTTTTCAGATGGTGAATATATTAAATTACCTGTTTAGAAAATTAGTTTATGCATAGATGGAAAAAATGACAATTTCTGGGTTATTTAACATGTGAGCAAGATAGCAACTGATTATGACAACTTTAAATAGTGAGGCATGTCCAAACTATTTGTTATAAACCTACAATGGATATCTAATACTGATGCCTAGGACCATATTACATATTGTAATAACTTTATGATGCAACGCCAAACACCCCCTTTCCTTTGATTCACTTTATTTGATTTTATCCACCAGGTGAAGCTGTTTGCTACGCAGTCTGAGTATGCAGATAAAGTTACAGCTGCGGTACGTTAACTTTTTCCTAGTAATATGTCGGTTTGTTTCTAGATATTTGGATTTGTTACACCCTATGTAGTTAATTAAAGTTATGCAGTCAATGTGAAAGTTAAACTGGTCAATAATCTCAGTTTCAGGCAACGCTTTTTATCGCTTAATAGATGGTAAAACCACAAAAATATGGATTTTTTTACTGCTTAAGTAAAGTTCATGTTTGCGGGACTTTAATAAAGTAATAAATATGTATAAGGCAATACCTGATGATAACAGCTTCAATTGATTCTTTTCGTCAAGCTGAAAACCTTCATTGCGATACCCTACTCAGGTTAACTTCTCTACTGGACTTTGATGAGAGTTATGCGCTTGAATCCAAAAAAATAAGCCGCAATACTTTCGACAAAGTTTTTGCTGAAGTAGCGGGCCAACATAGTTGGAAATGCAGCTGCTGAGACCACAGAGGAGGTTATTTCAGATGCTGATGTACATAAATTAGACAATAATGAAAATATAATTGTAACCAAGAAAAGAGTTTCAAGAATTACTTACGTTAAAATTGCTTGTGAATTCAACGAGGCATCTCCGTCCATCTTCACCCCAATAACACTATATTAGCAAGCAGAGTAAGAGGAGTAATTGCCTCAATCGCATCAAAAATAAATGTAAAATGAGTTAAAGGAAACGTGTCACTTACATGTAACTTTAGCAATTCAAGATTTTTCTCTTTATTATTATTTTCCCTATTCTCGTAACACCGTATCCCCACATGTCTACCCCATCCACCCTCCTCTAACACCATACTTATTTCCTTATCTTTCCTTAAATAATTAGTGAACTTTTGCGTAGAAGTGTGAGAGTCATTTAGGGTTTTTTTTCTCACACAGTTTCGCTTTGTAACCGGCATCGGCCGATTACGCAAGTATGTTACAAAGTTGCGAAGCTCGGATTCGTAATTGCGGAGGCACCACAGAGTACCTACCATGGCTGCAGCCGACGTTTAGATGTGGCTGCCAAGCCAAGATACAGACAATTGCGGAAAAATATCATCATTGCCAGCATTCTTTCTATACCAAAGTGGCTAAATACAATCGGGTAAAGAATCTTTCGAATCACAACCATGCAAAAAGAAATAGAAGTAAAGAATACCATTCAAGAACTGAACCCTAACAGTCATGACAAACCCACGACGAAACCATCGTATGTAATCCATAGCAGAAAACATAAGTCATCGATAAATCTTGACTCGTACCCCATGTGGTCAAGATTGTCTTTTCTAACATTTAAAATACACATTATCCAAAGTACACATTTGCCAAAGTCCTGCTGGCTACTATAAGAAAGCCGAAATTTCCATTTTTTTAACCCAATGGGCCATTCTTAAACATGATCTAATCAAACAAATTCCAGGCCGACCAAAAAAGCGAGCCCAAAATTAAAGAGAGGGGTCAAACTGCCATGGCTGCAAATCCAACAATTTGCCCGCCAAGATACGGTTAACCTCGATTCTACTTAATATAATTAGGAAAAGTAAAAGGGAAGGGTCAATTCGCAGTGGCTGCAAATTTAGCAATTTGCCACCCAACACATGGATAACCTCTCTCTACACACTTTTTATAGTCACAGGTAAACCTGTACCTGTCTTAAATTATTTTTAACAACAACAGCACGCAGAAACACTCCCTAAGACGACCAAAAAACCTCTGTTGCAAGCACCAGCAGCAACATAAGTTGCAAAAAAATAAGAGTGCAAGAAAAGTTAGCTTTATTCACTCATGAACAAGATAAGCTGTGTAGTTTTAGATGGAAATGATATTTATGAGGTTTAGGTCTGCAAATATAGAAGCAAAACCAAACAACGACCTTGGCTGCAACCATAATCTAGGTCAGGTTGCCCCGCCAAAATACCAACCTCGGTAAATGATGCCCATAAAAGATACAATTGCAGAATATTATCATTGCCTTAATAAGTAAATAATGACGTTATTCTTAGAATCAGAAAACTACCATAAGATTTCACAATGGCTGCACCCATGGTGCTACCGCTAGATATTTTCAGGATGAATTGCCTTGCCTAGTGATGCGGAGACGTATGTAGAAATTCAAAAAGTCTACAGCTCTAGAAACCACCTTCCTGCCTTCCTTACATGACATAAAACCTGCAATCAAACAATCCCAACAAAATCACTTGAGTATTGCTAAATTTTGTGTCCATCTGCTAATTTTGTGTCCAAATAAATATAAAGTCAAACAAATATATACTTAATCAAGGCTTCAAAATCATAACAACACACAAACCTAAAAAATAAGCCATCGAGACACTCGTAGGCAAACTGAATAATAGAATTATGATTTGATAAAGATTAGTGGCTACCCTTTTATTTCTTGAATTCCAATTATTCTTAAACAATTTACCTAAAAATTAAAAAGTTGCTTCCACTCATGGGGTTATTTGAATTTATGATAAAATTTCCAATTCTACCAATGACTATACAGTAAGCTCATAAGCCATCATCTTCCACCACATCTCTATAAATCTCAAACATGCCCATTACATTTTAAATCATATTAAATACAAATGAATAAATAAAAGTATACCCATAAAATTAAACATGAACCAACTTTAAAAAAATAACATATAATCAAAACATAAATCTGAAGTACCTCGTTAGAAAAACCCTAAAACACTTGATTAAACACATGCTAAACCACGTTTTTTTGCTTTCGCCTATTTAGCTTTGACCTCTGATTTGATTTTTTAGTGGCATGCTTAGTTTGGTAGAAGGAATTTGGGGAAGAATCTTAAATATCAAAGATAGATCTAGAATTTATGAGTCGACAGTATTTTTAGAGAGAGAGAGAGAGAGAGAGAGGGGATGAGGGAGAGATTTGAGGTCAGAGGATGGGTGGTGTATGTTTTTGTGTGTTTTATCTATGAGAATGAGAGTGAATAGGATGAGATACGTATTATACATATATATTAAAGATTGAGATTGCCTCCCCGAGGCTCTCATAAATGCATTTACTCCGCCCCGACCCGGATTGCTGGGTTATACGCCCGACCACGTGTCTCTCAAATATATACCACACATATCATTATCACCCATCTCTTGCTCTCTCGCTCTCTAGAACACACCTAACAGATCCCAAACCTAACAGATCCACCGCTCTTTTTTCAGCGCAGTGGTTGCTTCTCACCGAAGAAAAAACAAGACACCAAAACCACCACGAATCGCGTTGGACGAGGGCTCCATTCCATCGAGCGAGTGCGCTTATGTGTGCTCAAGATGATACATACATTATATGTTATATCTGGCTGGTAATCAAAGATGTTGGAGAACACTTAATGGTTTTCTGACTTAAAGAGATGAGTTGAGAACACACCATGTAAAGTGTTTCTATTATTATGTTTATTAAAATTTATATTTTCAGCGATTAGTAGATTATGGATGGGTTTTGGTTGGTTTTTGATTTAAGTGTGATTCACTTAATCTTCCAGTTAATTGTGGCTTTAAAAATGATGGTCATTAATGGAGACAAGGGACTTCATGGCGCCTCCCTCTGGACTACCCCATGTATGAGAGTTCAATCAGGTGTTCCCTTGATTATATGTGTTTTTTAATGAGAACACCGGCTTTCTGTGATGTTTTTACCCATGAAATAAGTTTATTATGATTTCAGTCATTAATTATGACTTGTGTGTTAGATAGTTTTATTTAGTAGCCGTGTTAGTTGTGGATTAGTATTGTGCTATCAAATATACCCCATAAAAAGAGAAGTTTGTTTATTTGACAAGGTGAGGCTAGATTTGAATATGACGAGGAGTGAATAGGAGTTTTCAACGTTAATGAAAAAGCTACTGCCTACTTGAAAGTATGCATTAGTATTACTTTAGAATGCGGAAACAACTAGCTTAGGTCACTTTTTCAGTCCAAGATTTTAGGAACGAAACAGCTATTTTAAAAACAATTTTTCTGCGCAGACATTTTAGCAACCGGGCCGTATTTCAAAAAACACTTTGCTGCATAAACCAAACATCATTTTAAAGCCACTTTTCTGCAAATTAGATTCAGCAGGCCAACACCCTTGCTTTTCCGCACCAAAAATTCAATTTTATTAGAAAGCAATCGCTTAATTTCTATGAAAGGATTAAAGGTACCTATTACTTATGTGGTTACTTTGTTTCAACCCTTTGATGCGGTGTTGACATTTTTCTTTATTTTCTTCTGCTGTGCAGCAGGAGCACGAAAGATCATGGCTTTGGAAAAACTTTTCCTGCATCGGATAGATTATATCATCATGACATTGAAGTAACTAAATGCCGTTGGTATGTGCTTCCTTGACTTTCAATATCAGGTTTCATCTTTTATGTAGTCGAGTGTTAAGGGAATGTGTTTACTTGATCCAGTTGTAAGGTTGCGAACTTCTGTTTGCAACCGCTACTATTGAGCGGGTGCGTTTTGTGTCGATGGGTCAGAGTTCCCTCCCAAATTAATTAGGATTTTGTAAACATAAGATGTTGCGTTATTAGCGGGTTCCTTTGCTTCTATCCTGCCATTATATAAGGCACTTAAAAAACATAAGCCCAAAACCAAATGAGCCATAAGCCGGCTATATAAGCCGAAACAAACACCCCCTTAATAGGTAAAATAAGCGAAAAAAACATTGTAAGAATAGGAGAGATGACTGTCATCAGTGAATCATGCAGCAGACCTGATCGAGAATGTAGCAGACCCAAAAACCCAACATCTCAGAAGTTGTCATTCGCAGAAACCAGTGCAACAGAACTAGGAGAAACTGAAACCCACATATATAGACTATTGATACAGACCCATTATATTAATACCGAACATACTATAGGAGAAATATTATATGACGCCAAAATCTCTTAACTATGGTTGAAGTTTATTTATGCATACGCATACATACTATCAACTTATTACCGGTTTACTATGTATACTAAAGTGGTAGATCTATTTATACGATTACGCACAATTGGTGTTATAAGAAAATCAACAAAATTAGATGGTGCCAAACATCGAACGATAGAAATGATAAAGCTATTATATAATGTAAGGCGGAAACATCAACTCTCTTCTTACTTGCATTCTTTATAAGTAGATTTATATAAATCATTACATTTGCTCTCCAACAAAGTCGCAAACGATTTTTTCTGAACGTGTGCGTCTTATGGTAGGAAGTGATGGTATTTCATCAGAATCTGTGACTAAAAGATTAATGGTGGTTGTTGTTGCTAAATGTTTATTGCAGCAGTTACAATATAAATAATTATCAGAATATGTCATTAAAGATTGATGGGTGGTTGTTGTTGCTTCATTACAGGTTCAGCTATACCCGAAGGTGAAACACGAGGATCATTTTCGGCAATAGAGGGCCAGTCACGATAAGCAATTGATGCAGGTAATAAAGTTCATGTGGTTTGAGTCATGCCTTGCGTTTTCGTTTCACAATTTAGTGCTACCAGCCTACTATGTGTACGTTCTTAAAGGATATTTATTGGTTACTAATGATATGTTTTTTACTCAATTTTATTAAGGAATGCAGGATGGACACCTCCGTGTGCAGCGATAGTTCCCAATTTCCACCTACCAATGCACAATTATGAAGTTAAGAAAATCTATTCTTTTGAACCTTTAACTATGTCTCCAATGTACTGATGATTTGTAATATCCGTCTGTTACAGGAGCTTAGGCCGTGACTGATCCTAATACGGGTCGGTAGGGACATGTGTTTTCTAAATTTGCAGACAAGACGGACCGTGTTTTTAGACAGCTTTTATTTGCTGGCTGGATAGCTTATGCTAATCGCCAACTGCATTAAAAGGTAACCACCCTTAATATCACAAGGTGTCATAACCCAACATGACTTTTAATATGATTGTGGACCAGGTCATTGCTTTCTAAGCGGGTCTTTGGATTAGCTTACTTTTTGGACTTATTGGCTGATTTGAATTTGGAAAAACTCACAAGATCATTTTTCTCAGCTTATGAGTTAATATTACTTCGAAACATGAAGATGTGTATTCACCCATAGGATCAAATACGAAATAAATGATTTATAAGTGTTAACATATTTTGTAGGACAACCCCATTTGGAAACTACGACGCAAAGCAATATTCACCTCCATCAAAGTGGGAGGACTAAAAAGGTATGTGCTTTATCCATGACATTAATTGCATAACTCATGATAGCCAGGTACAAATAATTTATATACTCTTTGTTGTGCAGCAACACGGCCCAGCCTTGCCCCTAGAGCAAGCAACAACAACACGCATTGGTGAAATCACTTTAGATTCACGGACACCCGATCAGCTAAAGATGATGGTGTTTGGGCGCAACAATTAGCACGAGTGGACTGATGTAGGCAGAATTGAGTCCAAAAACACCTCAAGAGATGCCGAGATATGAACATCTACTTTTAAAAGAAGTTTCTATAAGCGCTGCAAAAGATGTTGTCTTACCATCATGGCCTATTAAAACATCTATCCCGTCTAACGTAAATTAACGTAAAACCACGCGCTCCGCAGCGGAGCGCGGGTTAAAGACCTCGTTTATATTATTATCAACACATTAGAACTTAAAAATCACAAAATTTCTTCATTTAGACATTTCATCGAACACCTTATGGGTGTTTTCACGAACATATGATTTATTTGAAAAGTTATGAGAAAAGCTTTATCAAAACAAAAAACATGAAGAGTTGATGATAATTGATGGTTTCTTAACTAGAAATCACCATAGAATTTAAGAAAAACATGAGAAAAAAAATAAAGAAACCTACCTTGAATTTAAGATATTATATCCCGAATGAAAAAAATAGATCTTTGAATGGATATAATTAATCACGATTCACGAATTGAAGTAAATCAAAGTGTTGAATCGAAGTATTTGATCAAGAATGAATACTTGTCATTTTTTGTTATTATGTTTAGCGTTCTTTTTTTTCTATCACAACACAAACTTTTTGAATCCGGTTGAAACTTGTTGTCCGACGTGGAGCATGTAAATGCTGAAAACCTTATTTTTCAAATATATTTCTTTTTATTACACTTTATTTAATACAATCCCTTTCTTTTTAATATAATCCCAACCACTTTTCTTTTTTTCAACACACATTTATCCTTAACCACACAAAACCCACGAATGAGGTCTTCATCCTCTTCATCTTCAAGATCAAATGTTATACCGTGGAGGAACTCATTGCCCGAACATATTGTGACTATCTATTGCCTATTGAAGAGCAAGTGTCATGGACCATTACAAACCCCGGAAGAAGATTCAAGGGTTGTCCAATTTGTGTAAACAAATAATGTTTGTAGTTGTTGCATTACATGATTTTGTGGATTTAACATGCCTATTTTGGTGTGGCTGGATCTAACAACCTCAAAGTTCTTAACCGCTCTTTTTTTTGAAACTTTATTGATAATATCGTTTCCAAAGAACCATTTATGATGAATGACATAACTTATGACAAAGGTCACCAACTAGCGGCTCTAGTTATGCCAAAACGTTTTCGATAGCTCATGGGCCAAAAGAATGAAGTTTAAGACTTCACAAGAAAATGCCCCAAAGGATATCGAACGAGTACTATTGTCCTAAAATGTCGCTGACATATTCTATAACAACTGGCAAGAGCTTACAGTGTTAGTGAAAATATTACGATATTTAATCTATATGATTTCTTTATGTTTTGGTGATCACAAACGTGTAACTTGTAATACGTAACGTAAAGTGCGCAAATTACTCGTAATCACAAATCATCAATGCATACATGCATCTACATCTCTCGACATATCAAGTTTGCATCAAGAGAGACATTGGTTTACACCCGACGTAAATCACATAAGGTATGTACAAACAAACATTAAACTTGTAGGATGATCAAAGAAATAAGTTTTTTTCTTAAACTTTACATTTTTATAAATGTAACAAAACAATTTCTTAAAAATTAATTAGACAAATTATTTTTGAATTATAAAGAAATGTTTTATGTGGTAATTATTTTAAAATTCAAATATGGCCATTTTCCCCCCTAAAACAAGTATGATTTTCACCAGATTTAACCTTCACCACAAAAAGACAAAAACTGGAGCGTCTGTCGGGGCGGTCCCTTAAATATGCCGTCGGCCCCCGTAAATACCCGGCGGCCCCCTAATATATCTAGGGGCCGTCACTTTTACACAAACATTTTTCAGCTCCTATAAATAGTGGGTCACTTCCAACTATTTTTACAACTTTTTGCACATATTTTTCAGTTCTTTCTCTCTCTAAATCTCACTACATCTTTCTACATCTTTGATCATTTAACTTGTTTAATCTTGTTTAAATATGATCCAATTTTCTATCTTTTCCTTCTTCCCTCATGTGCAAGAGAAGAACTTTCGTCATCGTCAAGATACGAAGTTATGTAGTCTAGTTAGTCCATTTGTAACATTTGTTACATATAGATCGAGTCCATGTCTTTCATTCTTGTGTATTTGTGTAGATACGGATAGTGTATAAATTCGGAAGTGTTGATGGTGTGTCAGTTAGTATTTTAGTCCTCAAAATACAAGTACGGGTGGTAGATTGGTTCTAGCTAAGATTAGGACTCGACGTCTAGCTTAGTGTTGAAAAATAATGTAAGCGACATGGTTTATGTTTTTAGGCCTTAAAACACAAGGTTTGTTATGTTGGGCCATAAAACATAACGGGTTTGGTTGTACCCGAATAAGGACTCGACATCTAGCTTAGTGTCGAAAAATAATGTAAGCAACTTGTATGGTTTTCTCCGCTGAAATAATAGCTTGTTGACTAGTGAAGTAACTCTCGAGTTGGGTACTCTAGGAGTGGAGTAGGGAGAAGAGGAGCTTCATGACCGAACCACTATAAATCATCGTGTTCGGTTTGCATTTCCTGTTACTTATCTCTTTACACTTTTATTTACATTTATCACTTTACTTTTATATTTGCATTGTGTTCATGATTGTGTGGATAGTTGCGTATATTATGTTAATTGTGATTGTGTAATACTTTATAGTTAATATTGTGGCTGAGCTTGTATTGTTAAGATATGCGATATTGTTGTAACTCTATTATCGACACTTCTCATATTACGTCCAACTTGATTGGCGATTTGATACAAAAGAATTAAAGTTTTTAATTGGAAACGTATTCACCCCCCCTCTACGGTTTCCACAATTGGTATCAAAAGCCACGTCGCTCTAGTTTTCAAAATAAATGGTTTTTAAGATAGAGTACGATCCATGTATCAAATTACCCATGAATGAGATTAAATATGAAAAGTGTTTTGTTGCTTGATTCGTACTAGTTTTGTTGTTAGATATACTTCGTATAATAGCTTGAAGGAAAATCTTCTAAAAAGAGTTTGGAAATGTCAATATATATTTTCTAGTTTTAAGAGTAGAAATGACGTCTAAATCACGTATTTTATGTGCTGAAACAACTTTTTGAAGTCCTACGCCAGTCCGTTAAGTCACCAAATGATTTTATACAAAAAACGTATTTTTTGGTCACTGGTGGCGGTCCCCTATATATTAGGGTGGCCCCTAAATATATCTGGGGTCGTCACCTTTATGGGGGGTCGTCTGTCTGTTTCATCAGAATTTGGAAAACTTCAAAAAGTCATATAAAATCAACCGTAAATCCGTAGAAGTCGTGCCACCCGCCATTTTAAAGGTAATTGCGTCTACTTTCATTTAAAAATACTTCCAAGTCATTATTCCAAACTCAAGTTAGTCATAAATGCAAAATATTACATAGTGGTCAAAACTTTATGTTTCGCTTTGACGTAAAACTTACATTTTCTTTCAAGTCAAACATTTCAAGTCAATGTATCTTTGAAAAATGGTACATTTATCTTTTCAAAACATTGATTTTTATTAAGGTTTTTAAATGGGGAGGAAAATATTTTTTTTCAAATAAAATCAAAATAAGTATACATTGTTGTATCTAATACACAAAACAACGACGAATATCCTTATGTGTATGCTAGATGATTATGTGTGTTTACTTGTGTTTTAACTTTGTTAATAGATATTAATAAGTAATCATTACTATTTGTAATTGAGCTAATTATACATCTAAACACGTATGCCATGTATGTTATTAGTTTTCTGGATTATGCCTAATAAGAATTACGCTAGATCTTGTGCGTTAAGTTGCGAAAGTGTTTGTGCATTGCATATAGACATAGATAACTATATTTATAAATGTTACATAAACATTTTGTAAATCATTTTAAGTATAGTAACCTACTTAATAAATAGAGTTCAATAGTGTGTCAAGTATGTTAGAAAATATTGTCATAAGATCAACGTTAAAACCCGTCACCAAAATATTCCCAACACGTTAAATCTCTTCCAACAAGATGTTTAAATCTTTTTATCGTCTTGCGTTGTTTGACCTAGGTTTGGTTAAACAAAAGAAAATATAATATTAATACATTAGTATTTAAGTCAAAGAAAATGTATTTATTTTAACTTTGCTTGTGCTTGCATTGTTCTAACACACACACATAATTATATTCTTTTTATAAACATATATTATTTTATAAAAGATGTGTGTTGTATAAAAATGGTTAAGAAAATCATTTATATACTTATAAAATGTCAAAAACTATGCATACTATACATAACAACAAATAGTTTTTTGCACAAGCAAAATATATGACAATCTTGAAGTAAGAAATTAACTTGTCATTAACCTCACCTTACAACTGGTCTTAGGATTAATAGAACACACTATGAAAATCTTTATTTGTTTTCTTTTAAAAGAGTGTTCGTAAGGGTCGAGAAAGATTTCGAATATATATCGATTCATTATTCAAATTATGATTGATATTATTATCGAATTTAATTGACAAGTTTTTGAGTATGGACAAAAAATCAGATTCTTATTTGTCTAGCTTTGAGATTATATCAAATGTAACAAGAAGATATTATCTTAAACCTATTGTTGGAATTAAAGATAAATTCCACATTGTTGATGTAATAATAGGAAATGAATAGATTAGGATCAATGTGCTTAAAAGGAAATAGTGTAGGGACTACTATTGTATTTATAGTATACTTAGTTACATCTCTAGCTATAAATAAGGTCAAATGACAACCATAATGATGCAATCCTCCACACCAAGTCATTTGTATTAATATCAAATGAGAAAAGGTTAAGAAATTCTCTCTCTAAACACACACATTATTACACCTTATTTTACACACACTAATTCATCAATCAAGATTCTAATTATTTAATATGTGGTATCAAGAGCCACTGATTGCGGATTAGTGCTTATTTTTAGTGTTTGATTGTGTTAGAGATCGAGAAATTGCTTATTTCGAGCTTATTTGTGCTTATCAGCTTATTATGTGTGCTTATTTTGATTTGTGCTTATCGGTTCAGCTTATTCTATTAAGATTGTGCTTATCAGATTCAATTTGAGGATTTCATACTTATTAGTGATTAATTGTTGGTCAAAATCTGCTTATTAAGTCTGCTTATCAGCTTATTAAGTTTCTGTGCTTATTCTGCTTATCTGCTTATTAGTTTGTGTGCTTATTCAGAATGCTTATCAGTTGATATGGAGCTTATCTGTTAACTGTTGTTCCTGAAGTGTTTATAAAGGATAAAAAGAGCTTATCAGTCTGCTTATCTGCTTATTTCGGTGCTTATCTGTTTCAGATCTGCTTATTTCCAATCTGTTTATTTTTCTGCTTATTTTTCTTTAAAAAAACAGTTATTTTTAGATCTAACTGATTTGTAACTGATTTTGAGAAGTTTGACTTTCAGTTTGACTTTTTGGTCAACGGTCAAAAACGTGTTTCTGGTAACCGTTTTTGTGCGAAATAAGTCAGATTTATGTATTGTGCGAAATAAGTAAAGAACATGTAATGTGCGAAATATGACAGTGCAAAATATGCTGTGGGAAATATGACAGGTACAAATTTGTGCGAAAATATGTTAACAGATTATATGTGCGAAATATGACAGGTACAAATTTGTGCGAAATATGACAAATTTATGAAAAGAAACTCTGTCAAAAAAAATTAACTGTGCGAATTAAGTAAAAGACTTAACTAAAACATTTCTAGATTTAACTAAAACAGAAAATAAAGAAAAAGAAGAGGAACAAGAAAGACAGAAAAGTCAACTAGATCTCATATTAGTGTTGAATTTTTTCATAACTCACTCATTCGACATCAAACATCATCACAGATCTGTGAATAACAACTCCAAACCCTCATCGTAATCCAAACCCTCATCATCAATTACAACTCCGACTCGATCTAATCTCATTTTCCTCATCACCACAACTGTTAGAAATAAAGAAATGAACTACTTGTAAGCACTAGTATAAAGTGCAGGGACTATTTGTGTTAAGATAGGAAAGTATAGTCACCAATCTAATAAGACTATAAATAGGGTATTTATGACATGGTTAGATGTAACAATTTCATTTTAATCAAAAAAGTTAAGAAATTCTCTCTCTAAACACACACACTATTACACCTTCATTTACACACACTAGTCATCAATCAAGATCTTTTATGCTTAAAATGTGGTATCAAGAGCCGATGATTGCGGATTAGTGTTATTTTTGTGTTGTTTGTGATTTAGAGATCGATTTTTTCTGCTTATTGAGCTTATTTTCGTGCTTATTTCTGCTTATTTGGTCAGATTTGCTTATTTTTGTGCTTATTCTGTTAGCTTATTCGTATGCTTATCTGATTGAATATGTTATTCTACTGCTTATTTAGATTATATTTTGAGCTTATTCAGACTATTTTTGAAGCTAATTCATTTCTGTGCTTATTTGATAAAAATCAGGTGATTAGAGTTCTGTCTTGATTTTCTGCTAATTCGTGCTTATCTGATATATCTTTTTATTTGTGCTTATCTGTTATATCTGCTTATCTATTAAAAGCTAAATTCAGTCATTTTATTTCGAGCTTATTTCTGTAAAAACTGTGCTTATCAGTTTAATCTGATCCCTTTTTGAACTTATTTTGTCAAGGTTTCGATTATTCGTTCTGCAAATTGAAAGTTGATCTGATCTGATCACTTTTTGAGCTTAATCTGATCATTTTCTTGCTTATTTGAAAGCTGATTCGAGTTTTTCTTAGCTTAATCTGTGCTTATTCAGACTACAAAGTGCTTATTTAGTTTCAAAAAGCTTATCAGTTTGATAATCTGCTTATTTTTGAGTGCTTATTTGCTTAAAAATCTGCTTATTTTTCAGATCTGCTATTTTTTGATTAAAAAACTGTTATTTTCAGATCTAACAGAACTCTAACAGATTTGTAACTGATTTTGACCAAGTTTGACTTTTTGGTCAAAAAGTCAAAGACGCGTTTTTGTAACCTTTTTTGAAGGCGAACTAACAAGAATCACAAGGCGAATTAACAAGAATTACAAGACGAACTAACAAGAATCCGAAGGCGAATTAACAACATATCAAAAGGCGAATTAACAACGTATCAGAAGGCGAATTAAACACATAGCAGGAAGCGAATTAACCATGTTACAAAACAGAACTATAGTTCTTTTAACTCAGATCTAAACCAGAAAATAAAAAAAATAAAAAATAAATAAAAAAAAACAAAAAAAAAGAAAGAAAAGAAACATATCAGATCTAAGCTAGAAATAACTCGAGATCTCAGATCTGGTTAAACCATATTCAAATAAATTACAAATCTTTAAAAGATTGCAAGTTTTTCAACCATCTCATCATCGATCAAATCCGTCTAGTTCAAGAACCTTCAACATCACTCAACAACTCCGACTCTATCTATATCCCATCGTCACATTTATACAATCTCACATCTCAACAACTAATCGAAAACAGAAAATAATCATACACGTCAAATAAAATCTTGATCTCAGTTTATCTCTTTAGAATTTTAAGATTTGTTTCAAGAACATCATCACATAAGAGATTTTTCATCATAGATCTATATTTTTTTTGAAGACAAGCTTCTTTTAATTTTCGAAATCAAAAGAGAAGACAAGAACAACAAGTGTTCAAATCTCATGTGTTTTGTTTCGATTCATAACAAGTTCTCGAAAGATCTCAGTTCACGTGTGTATCTTTTTCAAGTATTGAGCCTTACAAAGACCAAAAACAAGAACACTTCATCATATTCGAAAAAGATAAAAGTGAGAACAAGAACAAGAATGTCCAAGTCTCTCTTTTGTTTCGCTCCATAAACGAAAAACAAGAAAGTACAATCCAAATAGAAAATTAATAAACAAGATCTCGGCTTGGTTTGATTCGTTTCTCTCAAGAGATTTAAAGATCTAAAAAGATCTTCACATAAACGAAAAACCCATTCTTCATAGATAATTTTTTTGAAGCAAAGCTTCTATTTTTTTTAATATACGAAACCCATAAAAAAATCAAGAACAAGAGTGTTCAAGATCTTCTTTTGTTTCGATTGATAACAAGAACGAAAAACAAACACACATAAATCAAACCTACATGTGATTTCATAAGTCTTGATCTAGTGTCTTGTGGATTGTCCTTTATTCTTGAAGGGAGTGAGTCTGTGAATAAATTGTGTAGGCATGTATGTGATAAAGAGTATTAAGGCTGTGTGTTTGAAGGTGACTGTCGAGGTATTATCATATAGAAAAGGAGGCGTCTAAATTTTTGTTAGGGTTTATGTCTCAAAGAAATTTAGTGGCTGAGTATTTTGGGAGAGAGAGATGTTATCAAAAGGGGGGAGGCGTATGAGGTGAGATTTTAGGTTTAGGGCAACACTTGTGATAATTAGTGTTATAAACTGGTAGTGTTAGGGTTGTAAACAAAATATTGGGCCTAAATACCAATATTAGTTGAGCTTGAAAGTAAAGAATTGGGCCGGTGATATGTCTTTGTGATTAGTCTAGAGTGTAGTTTTTCATTTCTTAATAATTTTGTTGGCATAATTTTTTTTACTACTGAATTTCAAAAAGAGTGCGTCACACTTTGTTTACAAGTTTTAACTTGATAAAATTTTGTAAAATATACATTTGTGATATAACTTTGTGTCATAATTTTGGATTTTTTAATTGCGGGTCGATAATTCGAGATTGATTATAATTTTTGGGTAGAATTTTTCGGATTAGTATTTTTTTCGTCTACGGTTCTATTTGAGCTTTATATATATTTTTTTAGTAGAAACATTTTTTTAGTAGTAGTGTTGTTCATAATAATAAAAATATATATAATAAAAAAATATTAAATTTTGTGTTAGATATTTTTTTAAGTGATATTTTTTTTTGTCTACGGATTTTTTTCTTTTTGTTTGCGCAAGTTGGTTTGTGGTGATTAATTGAACGCGCTTATCGAGATTTTTCGTTGAGTATCGGGATATTTGTAAGAGACAAGATGAGTCGAGACGTGATTACGGTTGGTTCGACAATGCGGATTCCGTTGTTATATCGGGGTGAATACTCTCAGTGGCGTGAACGGTTTATGAACTATCTTGAAGAGCAAACGGATGGTGAAGCAATGATTAATTCTATTCAGAATGGTGATCACCCATTGCCTGTTGTTACTCAAGTGTCACTTGCTGGAACCACATCAAATGTATCACCTCCTCTGAAAGACAAATCAATGTGGACTGCTGAAGAGAAAAAGAATCGAAAGATTGATCGTCTTGCTAGATCTCTTTTGATTCAAGGGCTTCCAAATGACATATATTCTCTTATCGACAACAACAATTCTGCTAAAGAGTTATGGGATGCACTTGAAAGGCATATGCTTGGTTCTGAGTATGGTGAACAAGATAGGAAAGCTGCAGTTTTGTATGAGTATGAGACTTTCAAAGCTACTGAAGGAGAGCTGTTGCTTGACACTTATATTCGATACTTACAAGTGATTAATGATTTGAAGAAGTGTGGTTATAAGAAAGATAATTGTGAGTTGAATTTTAAGTTTTTGAACAATCTGCAACCAGAATGGAAACAGTATGACACAATGATGAGACAAAACAATAACTTAATAGACATCAATATTGATGCTCTTTACAACATTATGAAGCAAAACCAAGGTGATGTGAGTGAAGCAATGGGCCATAAGAAGAAAGCAGTTGTGGTTACTTCAGATCCATTAGCGTTGGTTACGGAAAAAACAAAAGTGAGTAAAAGCAGAGAAAAAGTTGTAGTTCAATCAGATTCAGAAAAAGTTGGAAAAGATTACTGCGTTGTTAGCCAAAGCTTTTAATCGGAAGAAGTATTATGCTAAACCAATGAACAACAATTTGAGAACATCTTCAGCTTTAAAGAAGTATTATCTAATCCAACAAACAATTATATTAGAACTTTTTCAGCCAACAGAAACCAGAGTACGTTGAATTCAAGGAAAAGAAAAAAGATAGATAAGAAAATCCTATGAGAAGAAGACAATATATAGCAAAGTTAAAGTGTATACTTGCAAAAGGAAGGAGACAGTTGTCCAAATACAACAGAAAAAGCAAAGTTCAAAGACTACAACTACTACAAAAACGAAAGATTGTTGCTATCTAAGAAAGACGGTGATGAACAAGTGCTTCTTGCTGAGGACCAAGCTTGGATGGAGTCTAGTAGTGCTTACAACAACACAACATCATACGATTAAAAAAAACACTAACATAAATCTCTGTTTTGGTTTTTCATACTTTTTGTGAGATTTAAAGATCAAGAAAGATCGTTTCTTCATAAAAACCACATCAAGCCCAAAACTTGTTGAGTATCAAATTTTTTTTGTAAGTCGTTAAATTTTTTTAAAGAAATATAGCGTATGAAGTTTTCAAACAAAATTTGAGCTGCAATTTTTTTAAGGTTGTGAAATTTGAAATTGTGTTGTTGGCTTGAATTGTTGATAAAAAAACAAATTGTGTACGATTTGGATTGCGAGTTGATAATACGAGCTTGATTATAATTTTGGGTTAAATTTTTGGGATTATTTTTGGTCTAAGAGTTTAATTGAGTTTCAATAATTTTTCTTTGTGGGATATTATTTTGTGTTATTCATTGACGTGTTGAAATTTTTGTTGGAATATAGTAACGAATTAAGTTGACTTAAGAGTTATAAATCGTGTGGTATCGGATTTCGATCATCATGTATATGAGTAAGTTGGGATAAGTTGAAGTCTCGAATCGATAAAGCAAAGTGTGAAAATGCTTGAGAAAGAAAACGAAAAGTTATAAATCCACTTTTTCTTCGCTTTATGATAATGACGGTCAATATACTAAAGCGATTAAAGAACAAGAGGATTTAATTGACACAATGAGTGATCAATTAGCTGAGGAGAAAAATATTGTTAAGATTAAACAAACAAAAATTTCAGAGCTAGAAGAGGTATCTTCTAGCTAATAATTATTCTGAAAAAGAGTATCTTAATCCAAAGTTGTTGATTTTATCACAATGGTGCCCAATCTTCAAGTTGCAAGTTAAGGAACTTCAGAGTGAAAATGAACATTTAAAGTCAAAAGTTATTGATTTTACAAACGTTCAAAACTCTTTCAAGTGCAAGTTAAAGAACTTAAGAGTGTAAATGAAAGTTTGAATTTATCGATTAGAAGAAACTAAAAAGGCGCATGCACTTTTCAGAAGCAACTTTGAGAAGAAGATATGAATGATTTGCCTGCTCAGTGACAAGAAAATGTGATTGTTGGAAGAACAATGTGAGATATTTCATGAGGTTAACGTATTTGAGGTTTGGAATTAGAAATAGTTCATGACACACAAGATAACTCAAAAAATGATTTGATTTTCAGTTTACAAACACAATTAAAAGAAACTGCTGAATTGGTTGTACAATTTTCAGATGAAAAATGTTTTGCTTTAAAAGAAATTAAGAGCTTAAAAGATGAAATAAAAATTTGTGCAAACAGAAAAATAAAGTTTTAAGATCATGAGAATCTGATTTGTATAAAAATAATTGTATCAAATGAAATCTCAAGTTTCAGAACTTTTAGAGAAACTTTAGATTTCAGATCAAGAGATGAAACAACAAATCATTTTTTTGAAGAAGACAACGAATGGTTTTAGCTAAAAATGAAAGTTCTAGAAAAAGTTGTCCTCTTCTGTGCAAAAAGAGTATAATGATTTGTGGCTTAAATAAGATTTTAAAACAAAGACTTGAAATAAAACTTAAGTTTCAAAACATGATACTTCTCAGGAGAAAATTAATGAAAATGATAGAGAAAGAATATGAATTATCTTTCAAATATTTTCATTACAAGTCACATTTTTGAGCTGTGAATTTATAACTTGTAAAGGAAATGGGGGATAAAGTGAAATGTTTTGTTGAAGAGAAAAAAGCATTTGAGAATAAGATTTCAAAGTTGCAAAAGGTTTTAGCACAACGAGACAAAGATTTTGATGATGTCAAAACATAGCTTTCAAGAAGAACTAATAAATTTGAGACGTATTTTGCAAATCTTGAAAAAGAAAATGCTTTATTAAAATCGCAGTTGGCATCTCAAAATTATACTTCGTTGCAAATGGAATACAATGATTTGAGAAAAAAAAAAAACCAGACATATAATGTTGTTGAAAGAAAAACATGTCACTTTTTAGAAAATCTTTTAAAAATAAACAATGATTTGAAAATGCATTACAAGAGATTGTTTGATTCAATAAAATAGAAAAATGTTGTTTCTCAAGTTTTCACAAAATCAATTCCAAAAGTGAATTTTTCAAAAAAGATTTACACGGGTAAATCTTCAAAACCAAAATCGAGAAAGGTTTCTCAATTTATTAATTATTCTTTGCATAAAGATAAGAAGTATTTGAAGAAACAACATTCTTCCGAAACATTTGCTTCTCAAAATCATGTGAGAAACAAAAGTTCAAAACAAGCATGGAAAGAAAGGAAAACATTTCCAAAAGGTTCAAGTATTCTAGGGATGAACTGTTTTCAATGCGTAAAAGAGATGATTCAATTTTGAAAAAGGTGAAAGATGTAAGGTTTCCATTCATTTCGAAAAGAATTTTTCAAAATGAAACACTGAGTTTCAACAATAAATGGAAATCTTCGTCTTTCTTAAGGGTTAAAACATCGAATGAAACACCGGGTTTCAAAACGGCGTTGACACCTTTGAGAAGTTTTAAAATTCCTAATGAAACATCAAGGTTTTATAAGTCAAAATGGATAAATGAGAAGAGTTTTAAGTCCCTGTTGGTTCTAAGAAAGCCATTTCAAAATAAACACCGGGTTTTAATTCTCCTTGGAATTCAACTTCTATGCATCAAATTGAAGCAAATTACATTTGGTTCTCCAAATATGGTAAACCCATTAGCAACGTGCTTAAGTGGGTACCAAAAGTTGTTGTTTAGTTTGATAGAAAATTCAAAAAGATTTTTTTATAAAATTTTTAGAAATTACAAAAAGATTTTTTTTAATAAAATTTGAAAAGACAAAAAGATTTTCTTTTATAAAAACTTTACAAAAGACAAAAAGAATTTTTTTTATTCAAATTTAATTAGAAAAGAATGTTCGTTTCTATAATGACTTTCATACATATTCAGTATGAAACCCGAACTTCATTTGATACGTATAACTCATTACGAAACCCGAACTTAAAATGATGGCTTGTAATCAAATCAGATTACAACCCGAGCTTTAAAGAAAAAAAGGTGTACGCTTCAGTGCATCTATCTTTGAAAAAGAATAGAAGTCTTCTTTGACTTGAATCATTGATAAATATTTTTCAAAATCGTTATGTGGTACTTAAAAGATAAAATCAAGTTGTTTAAAAAGTCAGTATAATCTCAAGTTGTTGAGTTACAATCGATTTGCGAAATTTAAACTATGTGATACTTTCAACATGAAATCAATTTTAAAATGGTCTTCAAATCGATGTAATCTTTGTTTAATTAAAAAGTGTCTAAAGAATAAAAGGACTAATAAAGTGCAAAAAGGAACTCCCTCATAAAGGTTTTTATCGAAAATACAGTATTTTTCGAGGGGGAATATCTGTTCAATTTTTGATGAAATTTTTTCAGAAAGTTAAGGAATTTACCATTTCTGTCTAATTTAGGAATTAATCTACCCCGGAGTCTTCTGTCTAATTTAGGAAAGTTAGGTCTAGGTGATGGAGTTTGAGGTGCAAATCAACATGTTTTGAATGCCAAACGGACTTAAGAGATAAAGCTTTGAATGAAAAAGATTGAACGGCAAATGCTAAAGATGTCAAAAGTTGACAATAATGATGACGAAGAAGAATCAAAAGATAAGCAACATGAAATGTTGGAGTGACTTCCACAAATGTCAACTCCTGAACTTCAAGGATACTGAAGGAGTTGTTGGTCTAACTTATTGGTTTGAAAGAATGGAGACTGTCTTTCATATCAGTAACTGTACAATCGATAACCAAGTCAAGTTTGCTACTTTCACTCTTCTTGGTGTTGCTTTAACATGGTGAAACTACCATGTCAAGACAGTTGGTCATGATGCCGCTTATGGGATGCCCTGGAAAACTCTCATAAAGATGATGACTGTCAAGTACTGTCCAAGAAGTGAGATCAAAAAGTTAGAGATCGAAATCTGGAACCCAAAGGTAAAGGAAACTGACGTTGTGGGTTATACCCAACGCTTTCAGGAATTAGCATTGATGTGCGAGAGAATGTTTTCTGAGGAATCTAATGAGGTGGAAAAGTATGTCGGTGGACTTCCCGACATGATTCAAGGTAATGTGATGTCAGCTAGGACAAAGACAATGCAAGAAGAAATCAAGCTAGCAAATGATTTGATGGACCAGAAGGTTCATATCTATGCTGAGAGGCAACCTGAAAACAAGAGGAAATTTGATAACAACAACCAAGCTCAACAATAACTTTCCAAGCGGTAGAATGTAGCTCAAGCTTACGCCGCTAGGACTGGTGAAAGGAAAGAGTATGCTTGAACTCTTCCATTATGCAACAAGTACAAGTTTCATCATAATGGCCCGTGCACTACAAAGTGCGCAAATTTTTGGCATACATGTAAACCCTTAAACCTTTCTACACTTCAACAAATACCCACAATAATACCCAATACCCAAAATTTATTTATTTCTTACCTATTTTAACCCAAAAATCAGCCCCTCTCTAATTATCAAGAAAAGCTCTACTACAACTTACTTTTACTTATTTAACTATATCCTTTGTCCATTGAATAAGCCCTAATCTTTACCTTTCAAGTATACGCCACCAAAGCTCACACTTTATCTCCCTTTCTCTCATTTCACACGGCATGAACACAAGGAACAAGCATGCAAGCTTTGGTCTCATTCAATCACATCCTACATGTTCCCTAGTGTTTTATTTATTAAGAAATCCATACCATCTTTTCCCATATAAGCTAACACATCTCCTAGCTCTTCATTCACAAACAAAAATCAAGCAAACTCTCTTTTGCTCTCTCTCAACCTCACGGCTAAAAATAAGCACCAAAAACAATTCATAGTTTTTATTTTTTTTTACATTACAAGCATACAAGGGTTGTTATTAGTGATATCTAAGGTAGTTCGAAGAGTATTGGAAGCTTGGTTGGTGATTAAAAGGATTTACAAGTATAAGAAAACTAGGGTTTTCTTAGGGTTTTCTTGAATAGAAACTAGGGTTTCTTGGTTGATACTTGGGTCTTGCTTGTGTTATCATCTTCATTCATCTTCCTAAGGTCTTCTATAAACCCTAATCTATTCCAAGTATCCATTTCATGATTTATATAATTGTTATATAGTTAATCATCACCTAGTTATATTTTATCATGTTTATAAAATATTACAAGTTTATATAACTCAAGAAATACTTGTTCATGGTTAAAATGATGTTAAAAACATGAGGATATGTTTTACTTATGGATTTACAAGCAATGGATAAATTTATATAATTTATTGTTATTTATTTATTTATATAGTTTATATAAGTAAATATATATAATGGATATGTTCTTGGACAAACTTGGACTATATCTGATGGACACAAAGTAGAAGACTCAAATTATATCAAAGATGTGTTATTACATAAATTAGAGGACTTGTAACAAATTAACTAAGTTAAGTGTATAAAAATAATTTTATGAATATTTAAGGCAAACCCTAAAAACTTATTGTTTTATTTCGTCAAAATTAATATTAATTTTATATTTTATTAAAATAGTACATCTCATGACGAATCTAAATATATAAGGAACTCGAAAAACCGATTTATAACGAAGAAGTTATGAAATTTACAAGTTTACGATAAAAAAAGTAGATCTATAAAAGTAATTTTATAAAATCTGAAACTTTACAGATCTGATGAAAAATATTTTCTATTTTTCTGTGAAAGTACATTTTACAAGAATTTCAAATATATAAGAAACTCAAAAAACCAAATTATAAAGAAAGAGTTATAGAATTTACAAGATTGCAATAAAAACTGTTTTTATAAAAACCTGTTACTGTTCATAACAGTAAGTTTCTGGGAAATATTTTTCTTGGATAGAACTTTTAACTACGAAGACGTGGACATAAAGAACACTAAAACGGGATTAAAATGGATAAGTTATGATTTTTGGAAGGTTACAACAATTAATTATATAAAAGTAGTTTTATAATTTGACTAAAAAGTAAAAGTTACTGTTCATCAGTAGCTAAAAATATTATGAACTAGCTTCAAGGCTCACTCGATGAGCGGCTAGCTTTAATTTTTTTTAGATAAAAAATTAGTAGTAGAATAGTTAATACGATTAAAAACTGAAAGTCTTGGGCAAATTATGAATGATGATTAAAATTAGTTTAAGAAATAATTCAAAATTTACTTGCCTATGTACTATATAAATTAAATGAAAAAAAAATCAAAATAATAATACAAAAAAAAAAAATTAATAAAAAATTAAACACGAGTATAGATAACAAAATGAGCATGTTACATGACCGAAGAGGAATCTCTAGGACTTGTTGGAGTATGCAAAAAGTGATTACACTCCTCTACTCTTGTTCTCAAAAGCTTGTTCATCTATGTTTGTGGCTTTCACAGGGAAGCTGAAGTTTGTGTCCTTGATTAACCATCTGATGTTAGTACCCAAATCAAACTTGGAGACAACGTTCACCTCTCCATACTTGATTGTATGTTCTGGATTCATCCTCTAATTTCAGTAAATCACACCCTGTATCACTTACCTCACCATGATTGTTGCATTATTATCATCTTTTAGCGTTTTGTCAACTATGTTTCGTACGTCAGCATGATCTGTATGTTTTATAGGTGTAATAATCACTCCAACATTAAAAGGTCTATATTTAACTACCCACCAGCATCTTTGAGTTAAAGATATTGACGCATTATGTAACCAATTCGTACTACCATTGTGCCAAATAAAGTACACCTTCACATAACTCCATAAAATGAATCGAGAGCAATAAGCTTTGAAGGATATATCGCTTACCTCAATTATCATTAATGTAGAGAGGATCATAACTTTAACTTTATAATATATTGACAAAAATTGCAAATTATTTGGTTTGAAATCTCTCTCGCAAAGCTATAGTTGGAGATTGTTTAAAGGAAGATCTATACTAAAGGAAATATAGCTATATAAGCGAAAAATAAAGCACTTGATTTAAAAATAATAACTAATTACATAACAGGAAGATGCTCACTAGTTTAGAAAGGAAACTGAACACAAGTATGCCACCATTAAGGATCATTTTATGGTAGTGACATATTGGAATAGTTAAGTATCATACACCCAACTTGCAGCCTGCTCTTGTTCATCATTTTCAATCCTCGTATTTTCAATATCCCGCATGGAACATGTGTAATTGCAGCCTTTTCTATACCACAATTGGTTTCCAAGCCACTGTCAGCAATGTTTGGATATAACCTTACGCTATTAGTTCATCCTGTATAACAAAAAAACATGTATGTTCAGATGGTATAGAAACAAAAAAAATAAAAAAAATACCTAACCCTCAAATAGAAATAATAACTCGTCTTGCATATCATCATATTCTTGATATGATGTTCAATCTTATTTGCCAAGATAAATGATTAAAAGATAAGTGAACTGCTATGTGAAATGTCAATGGGTAAAACGGGCTAAAAGGCACCCGAAGTCTAAATGGTTTTATTCAATGGGCTAGATTATCAAATAATAAATTGGTGATACTAAGGCTAAATAAAAAGTATGCACTAATCTTAGACGACCTATTTTGAGTAACTCACATGAAGTTACACTGCTAAAAGAACCAAGTAAATCATCGAGTTAATATTCATTTTATCACAAATAAATACCAAAAAAACGTGTTATAATCCAGGATTACAACTTAAAAACAGTAGATCCCACATAAGTAGACGTTAGACTTTTAAGTGCCAGCTAAGGTAACTTCTCACTTCTACTTCCATTATCAGGTTAAATATAACTTTTTTCTATTTGGAAAAAGGGATATTACACAGATATAGCAAAAGATTTAGTGATTCACACATAAATCAAGGTATGCATGAGGAGTTGTTCCATTCTTCAAATAGATTGTATCCTGATATTTAACTTAGCAGATATATAAATTAATGTGGATTAGAATTCATAAAAGATCATCTAGTTTTATTTTGAACTTTCATGAAAAAATATTTTTTATTTAACAACATATCTTCATAGATCAACTTAAGATAAAAGACATTGTAGATAGTAAATCTGTAACATCATAATATGACAGTATAAGTTTTAACAAAGATACAAAATTCAATATGGGACCACTGTCTGTAGTAACTTTGTGTATCTAGTTCTCTTTAATCCCACTTCTTTAAACGCTCAAACCATCACCTTTACACTGAAAAAAGGAATCACCATATGACTCATATTTCCAAAATTAGACCTTAATGGAACATGTGTATAATTGTTATGTGTCGTTTATAGATTTTTGTATTCCTGCTGTAGATTCTACAATTATATCATCAAAGCACATGTCATTTGATCGCTCAATATATGCAATTAAAAATATAACAAAGTCATTGCTTATCACATTTTACAGTTATAGGCAAAATCTTGCAAATGAATTAAGATTTACCATTTCACGTATTCGAGCGGCAAATTCTCCAAATATATTCTCACCATTCGACTGTTAAAACATAAGTAAACCTAAAGAGCCTGCATGTTAAATCATAATTACATATTTACAATTAAAAAACGTACCTTGGGAGGCACCCTTTCCGAACACCAGTACCACAAGTCTTCTCGACACCAGAAGTTCCCTTTAGGTGGAGGAGCACAACTACAAGGAGTGGGAGCCGTGAAGGCCTTGTTGGCCGTTTCTGTCAATTTCTCTTTTCTCCTGATACAAAAGGAAATACAAATTAAAAGAAAATTATGAAATAACATAATACGAAAATGATACAATGTAACATATACTTCTAACTTTAAACATGCAAACACTCATCTCACAAGCAGCGCCTATAATATGTTGGAAACCAATTCTTAAATGTACGATTTTAAGTCTGTGCACCCCATTTCCAAAAAGCGGAAAAACATGTAGCAAGGTCTCTAAAGAAAGCAGGTCTAAATGGGTCCTCTACAAATAAGCTTGCTCCAAAATTTCATGTCATAATTGCTGAACATATTCGCCAAATTAAAAGTAATAGAAGAATTGATGCGAAGGAATATAAAGAAAATCTTGAAAATTAAGGAGAAGATATCGCATTAGAGGTTACAACGTATAAGTTGTGATGACCGTTGTACCAGCTATAACTAATGCACTCCTATTAAAAGCAGACTCTAAATTCTAGAATTGATTGTATATACTACAGAACTAAAGTTAAGCTCGCCCGCAATGTATCTTTTAGAATCTTAACTTTGTGAGTGATATTCCTTAAACATTAAAGTAATATTCTTCTCCCAGTTTATGAAAACTGATTTTGGTTAATTCCCAGATGAGAAACGGATTCAAAATTGATTGCACGTGAAGTCAAGAAAATGTTGGTAATAAAGTATTTTTAAAGAATTTAATAGAATCACGAGGAGGAGAAGGAAGAGCATCTTAAGATTCACATTTTATTCACCACACGTCTTCTTATTCACAATCCACTTTGATGTTTACTCCATTTAATTTCTTTCTTTGATAATATAAACAAATGTTAGCAGAAGAATATATGAAAAACAGCAATGAGAATTGCCATAAAGATTGTCACACTGATTTAGAAGTTCTATGTGAAACCTTAAAAATACAAACCAAAACCACAACAAAAGGTAATAAAATAATTAATAAAAATTGCAATTTAATTTATACCTTTTGGAAAGGACTGCAAGTATGATTCCTAGCCATGGCAGCTTCCAGAATCTAGTTAGCAGATTCATCCTTATGGTTCAACTGCATATGTGTATTGTAACGACCAAACCCCCCGCTCGAGAGTATGCGAAAAACGTCTAATCATGGTGTCATATCAAAGCATAATATAAGGCATAAAGTCGATAAATGAGAACATAGAACAAAGTGGAAAGCCGTGAATCAAACATCGGCTCCGTTATGATGATCAGAAATGAATAACGTAAAAGACGTCAAAGGACTAAAACATGTGTCAAGGTAGTATAGCACAACAATGTGTCTGCGATAAAAAGAATGGAAGCTATATGGTCACTTCCTTAGCAAACACTCTCTCAGCCCAAATCTCCCTTAGATACTTTGTACTGCAGTATAATAAAAGTGAAGACATTAGATGGCATAAGCTTAGTGAACGGATATAATAAACAATGTAAGTAATAGTATGAATCTGGATAATAAGTATAAAGCAGCGGAAAGATCTTGAGTGGTCAGGAGGAAACCTGGGACAACATCATGAGGATAGGAAATAAAATGTAAAATGGTAACGTGAAGTCAAAGATGTCATGAGATATCATGGTAGTATAAACATAAATAATAAGGAATGCCCACGAGCTCATATAATCATACATGTCATAATAATAATGTCGTGAATACATGCATATAATAGAGGGGCTGCCTCAACATGTAATAGAGGGGTGACCTCTTATAATAATATGGGTGGAAGGATCAGCTCCAATGTGATGGGATGTAGAGCACACACCAACCAATCACCATGAACGTGTAACTTGTAACTAGGATGGGCACCCATAGCCCGATGAATAATAATGGCCAACATGAAATATAATCTGCGTAACATGGAAAAGGGACGCCGCGTGAAAATCACTCATCAACGCGAAAGAGTGTGACACTGGTGCTCCATGTGTCACGGTCATGGTACCTCCATGACTAGGTGGTAAGTCATGTAAATCATGGTCATGCGTATATATAGCTCGGGCAATAGAATAAGTCTTGAAATCAAACATGTAAAGGATCATGGCAAAAGACATAAAAATGGGGAAGCATAGCAGTTCTGGGGATGAATCATGAAAAGAAAGAATGTCACTTACTGAAGGACGGAATATCGTACATTATGTCCAGCAGTACCGGAAAAGCGAAGGATAAAGAAGTTGGAATACTCCTGTTAATGCGAATTACTGTTAAAGGGTATTATAAGTTACTTGTTCATGTTTAAGGTTACTTTCCATTTTTAGGCAAACTTATATTTTTAGACAACTTTCTATTTTTAGTAACATTTCTATAATTAGCAAGATTCCTTGATTATTCGTTCCAATGATTAAATATTCCATGATTATATATTTCATGTTCAGTATTCTTGTGATATTGGGTACTTTCCAAAAATAACAGCTTCTATTTATAGTAAGTTTCCAAAATAGACTTTCTTAAAGAACACTTCCCATATGATGATACTTTCCTGATTTAATAAGTTCCATATATTAAACTTCCCAAAAAATAGACTTTCTACATATAGCAGTTTCTATAAATAGCAGGGTTTCTATTAATTAGCTGGTTTCTATTAAATAGCAGGGATTCTATAAATAGCGTTTCCATAAATTGTACGTTTCCATAAATAGCATGTTTCTATTTATGTATTTCATACCAAATCCTTGACTATTACATAAATTACGTAATTAGTCTCTTTTAGTTATTAATTTAACGTAAACATGATCTCTTAAATTATCCAATTTTGCAAAACAAGCCATTATAATATCAATATATGGTATTTTCGTACTTAATACTTTAATTATGATCATACCTTGTATGTTTCTATTTACATCTTTTAGTCCCTAGTTTTAAATACCATTCGAAATTATATTTATATTATATATATTAATCACTGTTTAACCATAAACATTATCAAATGAACTTTATAACTTCTTCTTATTTTTCCCAGAATCTATATAATTATTTAACATGTCATTAACAGGCCCAAAGTTTCAGAAATTACAAAACACCCCCTTATACTTTTAAAGCACAAACCGGGTAACCAATAAATGGCACCAAAAACCCTAATTAGAATTTTTTCTATCCCAATAATTACATAATTTTTATACATTCATTAGCATGTATTGGACCTGGGAAAAATATAAAAACCCTAACCCTAATTCGTTTTCCAATTTATTTCTTCATTTCCTTCATAATTCAAAATCGGCAAGAATTGAAAATTCCACAATAATTACCCCCTAAATCTTTGAATTCTTATTTTTATAACAATTTATCTGGTTCATACATGATATATACAAGTCATAAAAATTATAAATCGAAAGTAAATTGTTTTTTAGAGCCGCATACAATTCTTGCCAAAATTATTTAGGGTTTAGATCATGTTAAGCTTAATAAATCAAAATAACGTGAATGGTAAATTTTTATCATGACATTATAGAATCTATATATTGTAAAATTGAGTTATAAAAATCACCTTGATAATTATGGATGGATCTTTATGAATTATTGAGTTCGGCTGGGAATTTCGAATCAAAGAACACCATAAATCGAATCAGCTTCAAATAATGAACCAATAATTGTAGTAGCTCCCTTGTACTCCCACGAACCCTAGAAAATTCGTTTCTTGCCTTGAAAAAAATATGGTGCCCACTTTAATTGTTTAGGGTTTTTGGAAATGGTTTTTAAGATATTTACAAATGAAAATTGTATATAAAAATTGTATACAATAAAAATGCCGAGGATTTTGGGTATTTCTAAGGGATAAAATCAGATTTAAAAAAAAAATTTATGCCTAAAATATATTTATAATTCTCATATTTTATCTTTATATTTTAATTGTTAATCATAAGTAATTAACTTTTACAATATCGGCAAAATGCTAAATATAAGAAATAATTATTTTTCTGCATAAGATAGATATTTTAATCTATAATATAATTTTTATTCTTGCTCTCATGATGTACTTTATTAATTTATGACACTTGAATGAATTTTAAGTTTAGGCTTTTATTAGATTTTCTGACATTAGGGGCATTTTGGTAATTTTGCACTTGTTCTGATTTTAGGGTTTTACAACTTCTTCCCCTCTTAAAAGAATAATTCGTCCTCGAATTAGAAACATGATACAGCTGAAAAGGACATACCAGATCATGGAAGAAAATGAGGATAAGAAGTCCGTATAGACTCCTCGGTCTCCCAAGTGGCTTCCCGCCTCGGGATTGGATTCTTCCAAAGGATTTTGACAAAAGGGACGTCTTGTTCCCTCACTGACTCGGTCTTGACGGTCTAGATAGACTCTGGCTCTCCGTGTAAGTTATACTCCCTCACCGGATCTGATCGAATGGATAGGAGATACGTGATGAGGATGATACTTGTACCTCTGAGTAATGATACGTGAAACACTTTGTGAACATGTGATAGCTGAGGAAGTAACGCCAAACGATTAGGAAACTCAACAAACCGCGATCAAGAAATCTCAAATGGTCCTATGAAACGAGGACTAAGCTTGCCCTTGATACCAAAACACGTCTGAATCCAGTGTGGGTGATACTTTCAAGGAATATCATTGCTCACCCCGGTCGGGAACTCTAATGCTCTGCGATGCATAGATCGGCGTAATTTCTGACGTGTCTGAGCTTCCTTTAGCTTTTCCTGGCGACGAGACCTTTTCATTAGTCACCTCAATCATCTGTCCGGACCCTCAAGAATACGATGCACCACTGATCCCAACAATAGGAAACAAGACATTTTCCTACATACAACATCTCGAAAGGAGCGCATCTTAATGCTCGCATGCCAACTTTATTGTAGCAAACATCCTTAGACATATATAGTCATCCAATTTCTGCCCAGATCTAAAGCACATGAAGTAACAGAATCCTCTCATGTTTGAAATCGTCGCTCCGCTGTCGTCGGTCTTCAGGATGAAAGATGTATAACTTGAAGCTGTTCCCAAGGCGTTCTGTAAAACCTTTCAGAAAGAGACGTGAAACGTGGATCTCTATCTGACCACGATCCGCAGATGGAGTACCGTGTAATCGAACAATTTCTTGTTGAGAACATTTATGCTATTTTACTAACGGGGTAATCCTTTCGGATAGAAGAAAAATGTGCCGATTTAGTTCAAACGATCTACAACAACCCAGATTAGTTCGTCCTTCCGCTAAGTCCATGGTACCCGGTAACAAAAAAAGACTTGGATATGTCGTCCCACTTCCAAACAGGAATCTCTAACGGTGGTAAGAGCCCACGTCTCACGTTGGTGTTCAATCTTAACCGGAAGACATGTTAATTCACTTTGACACAAACGTAGACGATCGCGCTTCATACCACTCCACCAAAAGTGTTGCTTGAGATCGTGGTACATCTTCGTCGAAACGGAGAATGGATTGAAAATGGAGAACTATGAGCCTCAGTCATCAAGGCTTCTCGAAGTGTAGGATCCTATTGTAAGCCATAATTTAGTCCCTGCCATAACAATGCCATCGGTCATACACGCGAAAAAACTCGGTCTGATGTTCCATATTCTGAATAATTGGCACCGATTTCTCGTCATCTTTGAGCTGTCTTGATCTGTGAAATTAGGTTAGGCTCGACCCTCCAGTCTACCCAGAAAACCACTCTGTCCTTGAAACAAATTCGATACCAAACGCTCAAGGTCACGAATAATCCCTTCTTCCACTTTGATACCAGCTATCATAACCCGACTTACTACTCAAAGCATCACGCCCCAATTTGCTTTACCCGGATGGTATGAATGTTTGGTGTCATATCCTTCATAACTTAAACAAGCCTCTGTCTATATTTAATTCTCGCTAAGGGAAGTTATATTTAAGGCTACATTTATGATCGGTAAAAATATCACACGACTCGCCGTAAAGGTAGTGTCTCCAAATTTTGAGAGCGAAGACAACGGCTGCTAACTCCAGATCATGAGTAGGATAGTTAACCTCATAGGGCTTTAGTTGTCGTGAGGCATAGGCAATCACTTTCCCATGCTGCATGAGTACACAACCAAGACCTTTCTTAGAAGCATCACTGTAAATCTGAAATCCACCTGAACCAGATGGGAGAGTAAGAATAGGCGCGGAAACCAAACGCTGCTTAAGTTCTTCAAAGCTCTTTTCTCGCTCTTCGTTCCATACAAACTTCTCACCTTTTCGCATAAGCTTGGTTAAGGGTAAGGCTAATCGTGAGAAACCCTCTACGAATCTGCGGTAATAACCTGCTAATCCAAGAAAACTCCGTACTTCGGTCACAGACGTCGGTCTTGGCCATTTGGTGTTGCCTCAAACCTTCGCCGGTCCTTAGTGATTCCTTCTACTGAAACATGTGACCCTAAATGGCACCTTACTCAACCAAAATCTCGCATTTGGAAAAATTGGATATAATTTCTCCTGTCGTAAAATCTGTAGAACAGTGCGGAGATGCTCCTCGTGTTCTTCTTTAGACTTAGAGAAGACCAGAATTTCATACAATGAAACACAATGAAGATACTTGTCCAAGATATTCATGAAAAACTTGGTTCATCAAGTCCATAAATACAGCTGGAGACAATTCGTGAGACCCAAAAAGGCATAACCAAGAATTCATAATGACCATAACGTGTGCGATAAAGCTGTCTGGGAAATGTCTGCTCTTTCACTCGCAAAATGTGGTAACCAGATCGTAAATCGATCTTGGAAAAATGTTTAGCGCCTGAAGCTGATCAAATAATTCCATCGGATAGTGGAAGGGGATAATGATTTAGAATGGTGATCTTGTTCAATTAACGGTAGTCGATACATAATCTCATGCTACCGTCCTTCTTCTTGACAAACAGAACCGGTGCACCCCATGGCGATACACTCGGGCGAATAAAACCTCGCTCCAACAATTCCTGTAATTGATCCTTCAATTCTTTTAACTCAATCGGTGCCATGCGATAAGGAGCTTTGGAGATCGGCTCAGCTCCGGGAATAAGCTCAATGTTAAACTCAACGTCGCGAATAGGAGGTATTCCTGGAAGTTCTTCCGGAAATACGTCCTGAAATTCGGAAACAATCGGCTGATCATGAATAGAAGAAACGTCAGAAGTCGTGTCATGAATGGTAGCCAGAAAACCTTCACAGCCATGCGATAGTAAGGTACGTGCTTTTAAAGCGGAAATGATCTTCATAGATTTTCCCGGTAATGAACCATGATAAATAAATTCAGGAGCAATGGAATATCACGAATATAACACTACGGGAATGGACAGTCAATCGTAGCACGGTGTGTGCTAACAGTCATACCCGTATTTTGTCATAATTTCAAATATACCAAGGGAAAGTGCTTTAATGAACGAATTTGTCATCAAACTGTAGAGGAAGATCTCTATATACATGGGTAATACGTGCGGAGTCTTTCATGGGCGTGGATATACATAATACATGATCAAGTAATATAGGTGTCATAGTAAAACATGAGGCAAACTTGGTAGATATCACAGAATGTGTCGCACCCGTATCAAATAAAACAAACACTGCACGTCCGAATATAAATAATGCACCAGTGATGGTACCTGAAGTATTGGCGGCCTGATCCTGAGTAAGTGCAAAGACACGGCCTGATGCGTCTGGCTTCTTGTCAGCATGACCAGACGAACTAGCACCAATGTTCTTCTTGCAGTCCCGCTGAAGATTGCCCAGCTTGCACACTGAAAGCATAGTACAACAGCACGACGACACTCTCCTAGGTGTCTACGTACTTCCTGTGTTGCAAACAGGGTGCGTATAACCCTCAGAGGGTACCCTTGGATGTGGGAACCCGAGTTGGTTGATCGGTGGATTGCTGACTCTCTGTTCCTTTGGTCGCGTCCAGCACCAGAAAATTCTGTTGTTGTCACGAGATGTAGTTGTTGTTATTGTTGTTACGGTAGTTACCACCACCGCCCTGCCTGTCAGACCCTTGACGGTCATTTTTCTGTCGGTCATCACTCTGACGTGACTACCTGTGATACCTGTGATGTAAGGGTGACTAACGGTCTCCACTTTGTGCCTCTTGTCTGAACGTTGGACCTATATAGGTCATACCTGTCCCGAAGGATTCAAGTTGCGTGCAGCATCCGCACCTGAGCAACATCCGGAAACTGTATAACATGACATGGTCAAGGAGTTGACTTATGAATACCTCCAACGAAGTTCTTGCCTGTCTTCTGAGTAACCAGCAGCCTCGTCCAAGAAAACCAGCTAGGCGGAGGAAACGTGCATGTACTCAGTACTATTTCACTGCCTTTGGTAGGATGGAATGGTACTTCTTTTCAAGCGCTCTTGTTGGCTAGAGGGAATTAATGAAGAAAGAACAGCTCTTTGAAGTGCCCAAGTTCCAAAGTACGGAACCCACGCATCTCTATTTGGCCTGCTTATAGGCTTCCACCAAGCCAACTGTCACACTCGAACTTATACACAGCCAATCTGCGTCTTAAAAACCCTCAATTACAATCCATCTCGTCGAAGATTTTTCTCAATATCGGGAGATTAATCTCCTCTGCATAAACAGGGGCTATGCCTTTGAACGAACGGGTTTCTGCTTATGAAGCGCTAGTCGGGATGGTGGAGGATTACTACCCGAAGGTACAGCACCGTGTGGTACTCTTCGCGAAACCTGCTCGCGAATCTGGTGGGAGCATGGCATCAAAGGCTGCCTGACGGCCGCAGCTAGGCGTCAGCATCGGTACGAGTGGCTCACCATCTGACCATGTGTAAAAGGGTTTAATGATAAACGGTTAATAGGTCAAAACGCGACAGAAGATAACTAAAAGTCTATTCTGAAGGACACCTAATGTCTACCCATTCCTCTTTTTTAATTTTTTTTTTTACCAGGTCAGTTTTAGAGCCTACAGGTTCGGAAAAACCCGCTAAGTCATAATCTTGGTGTCTTTCAAAGCATAATAAAGGCATAAAGTCATAAATGATAACATAGAACAAAGTGGAAAGCCGGAATCAAACATCGGCTCCCGATTATGAGATCAACATGAAATACGTAAAAAAGAAGTCTAAAGACTAAAACCATGTGTCCAAGTAGTATAGCCATCATAGTGTATGAGGATAAAAGAAGCGGAAGATAATGGTCACTTCCTAAGCCCACACTCTCTCATGCCCAATCTCCCTCTAGATACCTGCCGTATAAGAAAGAGAAAGTAATACGCTGAGATATCGCTCAGTGAAGGATATAATAAACAAGTAGTTAATAAGTATGAATCCTGGATAATAAATATAAAGCAGCGGAAAGATCATGAGTGTCATGAGGAAACCTGGAGAATACATCATGAAGGAATAGGAAATAAACATGTAAAACATGGTAACGTGAAGTCAAAGATGTCATGAGATATCATGGATAGTATAAACATAAATAATAAGGAATGCCCACGAGCTCATATAATCATACATGTCATATAATAATGTCGTGAATACATGCATATATAGAGGGGCTGCTCACCATGTAATAGAGGGGTGGATCTTCTAATAATATTATGGGTAGAGGTATTTCAGCTCAATGTGATGGGATGTTGTGCCACACCAACCAATCACCATGATTAAACAGAAGTTGTAAAACATGGAACTAGGATGCACCCATACGCCCTGAATAATAATGGGCCAAAACATGAAATTTAATCTTGGGAACATGAAAAGGGATGCGCGTGAACAATCACTCTCAACGCGAGAAGAGTCGTGACACAGGTTCTCATGTGTCACGGTCATGGGGGGTGGGTGGAGGGGGGGGGGGGGGGGGGATACCTCCATGATAGGTGGTAGTCATGTAAATCATGTTATGCGTTATATAGCTCGGGCAATAGAATAAGTCTTGAAAATCAAACATGTACGGATCATGGCAAAAGACATAACAATGGGGAAGCATAGCGTTCTGGGGATGAATCATGAAAAGAAGGAAAGTCCTTGTACTGAAAGGACGGAATATCCGGTACCTTATGTATCCTAGCAGTAACGGAAAGAGATGGATAGGAGATGGATAGTACTCCTGCTTAATGGATCTACATGTTAAAGGTGGCATATATTCGTACTTGTTCATGATTAAGGTACTTTCTTTTTAAAGCAACTTTCTATTTTTAGCAACTTTCATTTTTAGTAATCTTTTATAATTAGATGATTCTTGATTAGTACGTTCCATGATTAACATATTCATGATTAATATATTTCAATGATTAGTATTTTGTTATATTGGGTACTTTCCAAAAATAGCGTTCTAATTATTGTAAGTTTCCAAAATTGACTTTCTTATTTAACGTCCCATAAATGATAACTTTCTGATTTAATAAGTTCCTTTAATTAAAATTCCCAAAAATAGACTTTCTAAAAATAGATGTTTCTATAAATAGAGGTTTTTTAAAATAGCAGGGTTTCCTAAATACGTACGTTTCATAAATATGCATGGTTTCTATTTCTGTATTTACAATCAAATCCTGGATATTACATAATTACGTATTAGTCCTTTTAGTTATTAATTTAATTAAACTTGATCTGTAATTTTCCATTTTTGCAAAACACGCCCTTATAATATCAAATATGGTTTTTCATACTTTAATACTTTAATATGAATTATACTTGTACTTTTTCATTAATTTACACTTTTAGTCCCTATGTAGTTTTAAAATACATTCGAATTATATATATATTATATATAAATAATCATGTTTAACCGCCATAACATTATCAACATGACAATTTATACCCTTCTACTTATTTTCACAGATCTATATCACTTATATTAAAACATGTCAAATCAGCCCCAATAAGTTCGAATTACAAAACACCCTTATAACTTTTAAAGCACAAACCGGGTAACCATAAATCACAAAAAACTAATTAGAATTTCTCCTATAATTACTAATGTTATAATTCATTAGCATGTATTGGGACCTGGGAATAATATAAAAAAACCCAACCTAATTCGTTTTCCAATTTATTTCTTCATTTCCTTTATAATTCAAAATCGGTAAGAATTGAAAATTCCACAATAATTATCTAAATCTTTTATACAATTTTTCTAACAATTTATCTGGTTCATACATGATATATACAAGTCATAAAAATTATAAAATCGAAAGTATAAATTTGTTTATGAGCCGAAATACATTCTTGCAATTTTTAGGGTTTAGATCATGTTTAAGTTAATAAAATCCAAAATAAGTGCATGGTAATTTTTCTCCATGAACCTATCAGATCTATAAATGTTCAAATAAATGTATAAAAAATACTTGAATAAATTATGGATGATTTTATGAATTATTGAGTTCGGCTAGGAATTTCGAATTCAAAAGAACACCATAAATCGAATCAAGCTTCAAACTAATGAACCAATAATTTTATTAGCTCCCTTGTACTCCCAAGAACCCTATAAAAATCGTTCCTTGCCTTGAAAAATTTTGAGAGCCGCACTTTAAATTGTTTAGGGTTTTGGAAATGGTTTTTAAGATATTTACAAGGAAAAATTGTATATTAGATAGGTATACACATAAATGCCGAGATTTTGGGTATTTCTAAGGGATAAAATCAGATTTAATTTTGCCTAAAAATATTTTATAATTTCCTAATTTTTTTTTTTTTTTAAGTGTATAATATATGTTACTTAACTTATAATAATTTCGAGCAAATGATAAATTAAGAAATAATTATTGTTCTGGCACTAATATATAGATATTTTAATTTATATAAATTTTATACTTGTCTCATGATGTGCTTTATAATTTATAACACTTGATTGAATTTTATTTCATGCTTTTATTAGATTTCTGACATAGGGGCATTTTGGTTATATTTTGCACTTGTTCTGTTTTGGGTTTTACTATGTATCTTCTTTTAAAAGGGCTGCATACATCTTTTCCTTATTTTCTTCAAAAGAATTATACACATAAACAGATATTTGATATTCGGCAGAGACTACTATATATTTTTGATGATGATAATTTATGTGAAGGGAACGCAACTTTAAGCTTAATGAAATTTACACCTTTTGATACACTTCATTGATACCTTGTGTTCTTCCTTATACATGTTCACGATGTGCCAAAAAATAATTTGTATACATGATCATTGTTCTAAAAACGTTTATGCATAGGACGGATAAAATTATTATACTCACAATTTAATACATGTGGTTGCTTGTATATACACCTCTTCATCCACACTATTTCGGAAGGCAACTCAAACTGAATTGCGAGACGCAATTCTTTTAACACGGGGAGACAGTAACAATTCACATTTTCACACCTTTATGCATGCATGGGAGCCCGTAAACCCATCTATACTTCAACCAATACCCGCTATTACCCTTCATATCAAATTCTTATCAAAACTACTACATATAAACCTCCATACCCGGTTCTATACTTATACATATTCATACACTGCAAATTAAATCAAGACTTCTTAATTAAGAACGTGATTAATCAATTTCTCTATGACTTAGCTAACAAAAATGAGTATGTTCTATTCTTTTCCTTTCACCACAACTTAGTGTTTAATTCTATAAGTAAACTAAAACAAGTCTAATATTTTTCCTGTTTTTAAATGATGTAGACAATAAAATTTCCTAAGCCATAAACCGAATATAAGAAACTAAGACACTTTCCTAAAAACTAGACAAAATATCGTGTACCTCTTTTCCTACACCACAAATTTGTGAATGATCAACTAAGAAAAGATGTACAAAATAAATCCCATCTTAATATAACTCTAATACCTATTGGATAAAGCCCACATCCCCTTTTATAAATCCCTCAAATACCACGTGATAATCTTGGCTGTGCTTCCTTGTTTCTGCTTCCCACGCAACACCAACAATAAACATCTTTTAAACACTATACCTTAACCATGTATAAACCCCAAAAATCCCTTACTTTAATTGGGATAACACAAAAATGTGACCTCAAAGATGAAGCACTATACATGTACTTCTATTTGAGTATAAAAAGACTTACCTACCTCTTGCAAACTCCAAAGAAGAAAACACAGAAGATACAAAACAATCAGATTTATATTCTACTCTTTCACTTTGGTTCTCTTATTCTTCTATCTCTGGTTCTTCGACCCACATACAACACACATGCATCACACCATCATATACAAAGTAAACCCTAAATTTCAAGAAACCCTAACTAAGTTCTTTGGTTTTTCGTTTTCCTGTTTGGTCGACCACAACAAGGCAGCAAGCAAACATAAGTGTTCGTGATCATAAGGGGTGCAAACAGTCGCGGTTGGATATTGGTTTAGGTGTTTGGGTTTTTGTATATGAGAGAGGTAAAGATATTCGGGTATTTATCACCTTTGTTGGGTTAAGTTCTTTACGCGTTTTGTCCCTGAGTTCTGTGAGAAAAATCGTTCCTTGTTACTTATCTAATATATGCAATTCTTGTGTTATTAGTGTGTGCTTGAAATCTGTTAAAAACAAAACACCTTTTGTTACCTTCTGATGTATATCGAATAACAGTAACATTCTATAAGTTTTGTTATGTGACTAATAAAACTTGGGCTATGGTTATGCGAGGGTAATAGGTTTAGAATGTCAGCCATTTGTAGCTTAGACTCATTAGTAGATAAAAAGAAAACGCATATGTTAAGTTCATTATAAATCGCAGCTTACAAGAGTAGGTTTGAGCATACTAGACGACCTCTAGGAGTTGAGTATAAAATTGAACCTTCTGTATCTTGTAAATATGACATGGAATACTTTCTTTTGCCCCTAGAATCGCTAGTTATCACTTAGGTTGCAGATAGAGTTTTTCCTCGTTTTGCATGCATCGTTTTCCATGCCTACACTTATTTGATATTATCTTGCTATTACATCGAGGTGAGTTTATAGCCCCATGTTTTACATGTTTTACATATATTTTTAGGGTGAAAACATGCTTGTTTACAAATTTATTTACATGGTTGATTCAAACTTGTTACATGTTCATTTACAACTCGTTTACAAATTGATTTTCATACTCATTTACATATCTCACGATGAGATACATTACTTGATTTAATTTTTGACACAAATACACACTTTCATTCAAATGATTACGGATTAGCTTAAGCGTATTGAACTGTTAACTACAAGTTGGTAGACGCGATTGTTATAAAATAGATCTATTCAGGTGTGACAGCCCCGTTTGGGTGATTAGCTATCACTAATGTCGACATTACCGAGCCAATGAACGTTATACCATGTCGGAGCAAAGAACGGCATTTACATAACATGAACATTTACGGTGCCTTGAATAAAGTGGCATACAAGTCTGAGCCTCAGTTTCATGAACTTAGAGTAATCGTAATCACTCATTTAGAAATACATACTTGAAACATTCCGTAATATTATCAATTATCATGCATACTTTGAATAATTGCGGTCCAACTTTCATACGTACATTTTTGTGACTATTATAAGGGTTGAAATGGTCATACACACTTTGCAAGTCTTTGGTTCAAAATTTATACTTAAACAAACCTATGAACTCACCAACTTTATGTTGACACTTTTAAGCATGTTTTTCTCAGGTGAATTAGATACTTGGCTTACTTGATGTGCATTGGAGTCTAAACAATACAAGATTTCTTTTCAAAGGACACGTTTAGAGGTCATTCTCTCATAGCTTGTGCAAAAGTACTCATGAAGTAACGCTCCTTAACAATATTCCGCTATGACCTAATTTGGGGGTGTTACATTTCACGTGAGTGGAAACCTCCATTTTAGTTGATAAGTGCTGATCTTAGTTCTAGCAAGATTATAAATGGATTTCCATGGTGGCTCCAAACATAAAAGAGACTTGTAGTTTTAAGGTTGTCTAATGCTAGCATTACAGGACCTCTGACGACATGGTTGCAGAAGATGCCTGTCATTAATTTCCTAGACCTCTCTCATAATAAATTCAGCGGACCATTAACAAACCTTCCTAATGAAGGGTTAGTTGATGTATCAGATGATTTTGTTAGAGCATTATTTCTGCAAGATAACCTTTTCAATGAGTCGATTCCTATTTCATTGTGTAGAAGGAGAGATTTGGAATTTCTTCATCTGGATAGAAATAGGTTAAGTGGGAAGCTTCCTAACTATCTTGGGAATATGAGAAACTTGCGTACCATGCAATTTAGCTCGAATCTACTATCTGATGTCATTCCAAGTTCTATATTACCACAATCATCAATGTTAAGTTGGCTAAACTTGAACGACAATCGTTTCACTGGTGAGCTTCCTCAAGAATTAGGGAATTTACAAGGACTGAGTATCTTAGATCTGGGTGATAATGGGTTTTATGGGAACATACCCGAATGGATTAGAGAAAACATAACAAATTTGATAGTTTTTAGGCTACACAAGAATAACTTCCCTAGAAGTATTCCTTGATCGTTGTGCAATAATTCAAACCTTTAAATTTTGGATGTGGCACACAACAACTTATCAGGGCCAATCCCTCATTGTCTAGGAAAGTTGAATGGTTGAAAGTCCTAATAGACACGTCAAGAACAAACACTTATCTAATGTAGATAACACAAGTAATAACTTTTCAATCCTGTAATGCTTTATTGATAAGAATCAAAGTATTACAATGTGTTATGGATCGCACAAGTTGAATGACAATGTACCTTTGAACAAGTAAACTTGATAATGAAACAAGTTTACAAGCGAACTTATTTAGGCCTGATGATTGAGACAACTAACTGACAGTTAATTTCGACAAAGGAGTAAATGCCTATAATAACAACAACAATAAAAGAGATAGCATTTACTGCATGTCCATTCTTGGAAACTACCCGCCCATACTTTAGTGAACAATTCTGCCAACTGTTCACTACTTTTACCAACTCTTACTTGGTACAGGCTTTAACTCAAATACCCTTTTGTCCTGCCATGAAAAGATATTAGAGTTTCCCGCCTAAACTTTAGAGAACAACTTAAGCTCAACTTGTTCTTCTTCAAAGGATATCAGGATAGTCAGAGTATTACCACCTCTGACTCTCCTTAGAACCTCAACATATTCATTCTACATATCAGTTGATATCCATCCTAGCTGACGAGTATGTCTTCAAGTAATATTCGAATTCCTTAACAATGTCTTTAACTTGAATATGTTTGAGATTGCTTGCTGAGGCTTTACACTCAACGAGTCCTTCAATACCCGCTGATGTTAATCAACGAGTCTTTCCATACTTAGCCTAATTTCTGTTTAAATCTAGGCACTGATCATTGGGCTCTGAATTAGCCCAACAATCTCCCCCTATTTGAATATAAATTATGTTAAGTAAATAAATTATAGTAAGTGAGACACAACTTTTTCTTACACATAATTAAATAGAGGTTGAAACAAAAATAACTTCATTAATTCATTACATGCGTTGGCCCATGCCATCTAAGTTATATTGTATAATTTTCCTAGCCCGATTAGCATCATTCCTAGCTTTAATAGTAAACTCCAGCTTCTTGAAAAATTCTTCAGCCTCTAGAGTCCCTCTTATAATTTCATTATGCAGTCTGATTAGCTGAAGAGTGGTGGCTAAGTGGAATTTTTCTTCTCTTTGAAATACCAAATCAAAGTTCCCATTATAAAAGAAGACTCCTGACTCAGGCTCTCTGATAACCATGCCTTTTCTACCTACAACCCCTAGAGGGGGAATTAGGTTTCTGTGCATTCTATCGACCGCTATATCTTCCTTCACAAAAACCTCATGAAGGATCTCTGAGCTTCTTTTCCTTTTCTTGTCATCCACTGGGATTCCAAAGTTAGCAAGTTCGGGTGGAGGTAGAACGCCTAGCTTCCAGGCCTGAGAGATGACCCACTGGAATTTAGCTCTGAGGTTTTTTAGTAGTTGATTATTTGACTTGCTCGTTGTCTTGGAAGCCAGAGCATGAACCTCCAGCCATTCACTGAACCCCAGTGTGTTTAGTCTGAACTTGTTGTGAACAACAACATTCAGTAGATTATTTCCTTTTGTGATCCTCATTAAGGCTTCGTGGGAGGAGCTGATTCTGTAGCTGCTTTTCGTAATTGGCAGATCATCAGCCCTTTGATTAATACACTCATTGTATTCCTTGAGCATATTGGCCCTTTTTGCCTCATACTTAGCTATCTTCTGAGCCTGAGCCTTTATGTTTGCTAGGTTCATGATTCTTTTCAGAGACTCCTTTGACTTCTCCTTATCAACTTTGAGATCGGCTAGTCTCTTCATCTCCTTAACTTGAGAGATAATAGCCTCATGTGTTAGCTGCTCATCTGGAGTGATAAAGGACTTGAGCTTTGGTATTTTTGGCATAGATCTTCATTCTTCAATGTAAGGCATGGGATCTTTTAAAGATTCTTCAAAAGTGATGCCTTTTCCTTTGGATTAATCTCTAGGCGGAGCTGGCTCTCTAGGAGGAGTAGGAGAGTAATTGGATGAAGTGGTCTGAGTAAGGTGTTCAGAGAACTGATCAAATAACATTTTGGTAATCTCAGTCCTAGGGATAGGTTCTAGTAGGATAGAGTTTAGTGGTGTTGGTGATGGAATTGATGATGGTGGGATTAGATTTTTCAACTTCTTGACAGGTGGTTCATGATCTGAGTCTTTCTACTCTGAAGTATCAACCTCTAAACTTTTTAATTCCGAGCCATAAAGAACTATGGATTTTTCTTTATCAGCTGATTCAGAGACTAGAGGGCTTATACTACAGATGTAGTTTCTTGAGCAGTTGATTGCTCCCCCTGAATATTTACCATGTGAGAATCCTCTGATTGTTGCTCCCCCTAAGCAGGATCAGGGTTCTGAGTATTTTCTTCCTGAGCAGGTGAGTCAGGATTATTTTTCTCCTACTTCTCCCCCTCAGCATTAGCCTTTTTAAAGACTTCTGCTAACTCGAGGAGAAAGTTTATGTCCTGAAAAGCTTGGCGGAGATCAGAGACATGTTGTGAGTTAGTAGCAAGATAGGATTGAATGGATGATAATTTATCAGAGATAAACTCCATCCCTTTACACACTTTCTCTTTGACAGATTTGCCCATTTTGGTCTGGATGACTTTGCTCGGCTCCTTTTGAAAGGTAACAAATCTGTGACTTTCCAGCGTATTGAAAGCATGGAATTGTTTGTTCATGGGCTTGCTGACATTGATTGTGAGCTGATCTTGTAGAGTATGTTCTTTAAACATTTGCAGTTGTTCTTCTACAGGCTTCTGAACAACTTGTTGGACAGAGGTCTGAATCAGGCTTGGAAGAGTTTCTTTAAGGGCCTCTAAGAGAAGACTTGGAAGAAGATCTTTCAGTGTGGTAGTAACAATGGATGGCACAGAGGACTGAATATCTTCAGACACCTTCTTGGAGATGGTAGACTCTAGGTTATCAACCTTTGTGCTAAGTGTGCATAGCTCTTCTTGAAGATAACCAAGGGGGTCTGACTTAGCTGGCACATCAACGGAAGCATGTAAGGTATCATCTGATTGAGAGTCTTCATCTTGAGAGTTTGCGGTTTCAAAGCCAGACAGAGAGGGAAGATCATTATCAGGCATAGACTGTAACCTAGAGGCAGAGTCAGCATCCCTTGACTTTGTCAGATCATATGGTTTAGCATCCAGAAAAGTGATCTGAGCATCATCATTAGACTGGTTTGGCTGAAACCTCTTGATAATTGTGATCTCATACTCTGTGTCATATGGACTCTCTGGTTTGTCTTGAGCAGCCTGATTCTGGGACTTAAGCTGTGCCTCTAGTATATGTCGCATTCACGTGTGTCAGTCTCTAGTCATCACACGTCCCACCACAACTATCTACCTCTACACCCTAAAATCAAAAGATCACAAAACAATTCACCACAAACAAAAACTATACAAAACTACCAACAATATCTAATACCCACCCACACTTTGTGTGTAATCACACACCCCTCGCTCTCAATCATACATGTCACACAACTTTCAATCAAGCACTTCACAACCCCCCAAAAGATCATCTGTCCACACTGACCTACATGCACAAACCAAATATCATACAGTATCTCTACCTACCCTACCAGTTCTAGCTGACGTCTAGCCATATTCATCGATCGTCAATGAAACTATTGGAGAGAATCCGGTCGCCATTTGCAAATACGGTGAGCTTATCGGCTACTGTGCTGTCGCGCAACCATCTGCACACACCCCCTCACCAGCATCAGACCCTCACTGTGTGTTAGGCCATTGTGATACTCTACCACAATTTTCCTAACCGAAATATTAAACATCCTCACTCAACTTGAACATCCCCCCGATAAAGACACGCTGCCTACACTACGTTGGACTCCACGGCTCCCAGTCTTCTCTCTGTAATCCATGCCGACCGCAAGCATCAGCGCCCTATGTGACGAGCCCACTAAGAGACGACTGGGGTGTGAAAGTGTATATTTTACTACCACCATAAAACCCAAAATATTTACCACTCACCCCCCCCCTCATCGATGAGATTACAAATGTTTTCCACAACCTTTGTAATGGAGTGAAGGATCGCCATTTGCTGCCCCTAAGAAGACTGGGTGTGATTATCCAGTCCCCTCAAAAGTCTAAGACTTTGGGACTCTTTTCATTGGTTAAGGGACCCCTGAGTCTGAGTGAGGTTCATTTCATACAGGGATTGACTTTCATGTACAAATAGGTTAATCCAGCAAATTCTAGAGTTTTTAGAGTCAAACACCAGGCGTTATTATCCCCTGAGTGCAGACACAGAGTGTACATAATATTTGGGAATATAAGTGCTGAATCTGAGTCTCTATTGTGTCAGGGGTAGCCCTTAACTTCACCACTCTCTCCTAGAGAAGTTTGAGAGTGGTTTCTTGCAATGCCCCTTATATTTAAAATACTGTTACCTTTTCGGCTTCAGCGGTCTTAGGCTGGTTTCCTTGCTCCTCTGCCGATTCGGAGGCATCTAGACTCTTGGTGGCATCAGCGGTGGCCACTGTTTCCTCAGCATACTGAGTCTCAATGACTTGTGTCCTTGGCAGAATGACCCTGACCTTATATGAAGACTTTGGTTTGGAAGAAGGGGGTTTTTTCTTCTTCTTTTGCTTTAGGTCAGTTGGTGCTTTGAGCTGAGTGACAGGCTGTATAGTGGTCCTGGACAAGGACTTGTTAGCATCATCATTAGCATTCACTTTCTCAAAGGAAAGGATCAAAGACTGTTCAGGCTGTTGAGAAAGTTTAGCTAGCATATAGGAAGTCAAAGGGACTTCAGATGCTAATGGTTTCTGAAAAGAAGCAGTTATGATGGTGTTGGGTTTTACAAAAGTGAGAGAATCATTGATGTGCTGTCGTGTAGGGTCAATTATTTGATTATCAAGTTTTACATTTATATTTAGCCGACAAACCTAAAACAACACTTTAACGAGCAGTGTACCCGGTCAAGATGGAGTTCGTGGTAAGTAGGGTGTCGAACACTAAGAGTGGAAATTTAATCCAATATTCTATCATTATTTTAATTAATCTATTTACTAGTTAAACCTATGCTATATACGTTGTCTAATGAAATGGGGGATTCAGCCTGAGAGACTGGCACATGTTTGGTGGAAACAAATACCAATTCAATACACAATAAACACAAAAGATAAAGATTAGAAGATAGAAAAGAGGTACAAGCCAAATGATAGAAAACTGTATTAGCCATATTAAATCTGGTTCAATGCTGGTTTGTTTGTTTTAGTGCAATGATTTACTTATCTCAAGGCGGCATATCATTCTTAAGACTTAGGCGGGACATCATCCTAAGACCTAGACACAATTAATCCTGTCACAATTAATGCATCCGCATAAAGCATCCTTTAGTTTAATTATAATCTATCTTAGAGAATTAAAGCAGTGGTGATCCTGTTAAAACTCTAGCCCAACGGGACTTTACCCACTTATTGTTTGAAGGTGTTTTATATACTGGTAGCCCACTATTCCAATCTTTATCAGTTAATTAAGAGCATGATTGCTGAAACATAAACGGGTCACCTACCTGTCCAACTAAACTCATAATCAAAAGATAAAGACAGAACGTTATTTGTGATCCTATTGGTCCAGTAATATAAGACACAATATGGAGAGCTATCCCGGTATCTAGATTACTTGGTTCGTAAGACTAGACCAAGTTGAATGATAGGTAGCATATTCAAACGCATAAACAAGTATGAGGTGATAAACATAATTAAACAATCAACGATAAATTAAGAAATCGATTTTAAAACAAACCAAACATTAAACTTTCATTAAGAAGGCTAATACCCGAGGGTATTAGCCCACAATCATTGTAATAATACAAGCATAATCAAACAATTGAAATCGAACGATTAAGAGAGTAAAAATTACGCGATGTCTTCTATGGAGTCGTGATCAACGCTTGACCTTTATGGCTGATCTTCTATTTCTAAATTCGTTTTGATGTAGTAGGGAGAGAATATGATATTGCACATGGAAAACTCATTTTTGAGTCTTCTATTTATAGTTGCTAAAAAACACTTGATACGTCGTATCCAGATAGGTCGATACGGCGTATTAGGCTTGATTCCTTGGAGTGCACGCTACGTTTGTAATAAATCTTTGATATCATTCCTAATTTACTTGATTTATTGTATCTTCGAATAGTTATCTTCATGGATACAGTGTATGAAGATATCATGGATACGCCGTATTGGGAATTGGTAAAACGCATTTTTTTTGTAAAGTCTTGGCGCTGATACGCCGTATCTTCTTAGTTGGATACGGTGTATTGGTGAATTTTTAGAAATCTTTAAATGTCTTCGTTTTAGCTCCAAATTATGCGCCTTTTAGCATGTCTTCACAAAACACTCCTGAATTATTGCATTTATCAACTTTAAAGCAATTAACTACCCAATAATGCAATAATTATATAAAAGTGGGCAAAATAGATGGGATAAATGATATAATAAAATGACATTATTTGATGTTATCAATCATTCATGAAGTTCTCTCCCAGTAGTTTCTCAAAAATCAGGGATAAAAATCTAGTATAGCAAATATTTGGCTCCCTGTTCTTCTTCCTATTTTGAAGCTTATGAACCAAGTCAGAGAAGATGATTGCCCCAATATCAACCTCCATCCCCCAAATAAGACAATAGGTGATGGTCTGGTGATTCAAGTTCAGCTGGTCATGTGATCCCTGTATTCCACCCAAACACTTGACAATATATTGCATGAAAATTCTCCAGGTGGGTGTAAAATACTTAATCTTTAAGGGCGAAGAGTTAACAAGAACAGTGGATTAAAGGCTTGGTTTATCCTTGTCACTTAAACCCAAAGTTGCTACCCCAGTCCTAACGGTCTCCTTAGGGGGTAAAGGTACAACATTACTACAAGCAGGTAGGCCAATTGCAGAGATAAACTCATCTTGAGTAAAGGATAGAGGTTTTTCAAATGATGAAAGTAAAAAGGTGATAGTCTTGGTTGCGTCATCAACCTCTGATGTGTACCAAAATTCTTTGAGGTATTGTACGTAGATGGCAGAGGGTTGAATGGTTAAATCAGTATCGATACAACATTTAGAGAGAAAACTAAGCATAGGATGGGATAAAACGTTTGAGTGCTCAAGTAGTGCAATTGCGTTATTGAAGGCAATGATACCATCCTCACACTTAAAATTGACTTTTGATGATGGTGAGAGTTGTGATGATTGTTGTGAAGAGGTTGATTCAGAATCCATTTGATGAGAGTGTTGTGAGAGATGATGAAAATGGAGGTTTTAGGGTTTTGAGTGAGAGAAAATGATGTGTGCGTGAAAAAGGTGAGCAGTTTATACCAAAAAAAGTTTATATGTCTGAAAATAAAATTGATTTGAATTCCGCTTTAAATGTGAGTGGTAAAACTATCACAAAACGTGGGTTCCCATGACCCTTCATGTACTGTAATTCCGCATTTTTCAAGAAAGTTGATAAAAAACTTTTTGAATATATCTGAATTAAATATTAAGAATGTTTGTCATTGAACTAGGTAGTTACATTTAAGTTACCTTAAAAACATTTAATATTCAAGTCAAGGATCACTTAAAGCCTTTTTTTTATCAAAGCCCTGTTTTTAAATATTGAGCATACCCAACTCAGCTACCAATCTAGTAAAGCTAGGCTCAGCTAGTGGTTTAGTAAAAATATCAGCTAGTTGTAAATTAGTGGGTACAAAATGAAGCTTAATATCCCCTTTTAAAATGTGGTCTCTGATGAAGTGATGCTTGATGTCAATATGTTTTGTCCTAAAGTGTAGTACTGGATTGTTTGATATGGCAATGGCACTTGTATTATCACAAAATATGGGCACCTTGTCATAGAGAACATCATAGTTAGCCAGCTGACTCTTGATCCAGAGAACTTGAGCACAGCATCCAGCGGCAGCTACATACTCAGCTTTAGCTGAAGACATTGCCACAGAGCTTTGCTTCTTTGCACTCCAACATACTAACTTTCCACCAAGTATTTGACAGCCCCCTGAGGTACTCTTTCTGTCCAGGTTGCATCTAGTATAGTCTGAATTAGAGTATGCTTTCAAATCAAAGCCTAATCTTTTTGGATACCAGAGGCCTAGATTTGGAGTTCCTTTATGGTACCTGAAAATTCTTTTTACAGCGATAAGGTGGGATTCCTTGGGGTTAGCTTGGTACCTAGCACAAAGACATGTGGAGAACTGGATATCAGGTCTGATAGCTGTAAGATACATCAGTGACCCTGTCATGCTCTGAATAATGTCTCATTAATAGAGACCCCTGATTCATTAGGGGCCAAATTGTTTGGGGGAAGCATAGGGCATTTCATTGAGGCACTATTAGCTAGGTCATACTTTTTGAGTAAATCTTTAACATATTTTTCTTGACAAATAGAGATTCCTTTAAAATCTTGTTTAATTTGAAAGCCCAAAAAATAAGTTAATTGACCCATCATACTCATTTCATATTTCATAGTCATTAGCTTGGCAAATTGTTTACTAAGCTTAACACTAGTTGACCCAAAAATGATATCATCCACATATATATGTACAATTATAACATCATTCTTAGTCTTATAAGTAAAAAAGAGTGTTGTCAATGGTACCTCTGACAAACTTGTGCTGAATAAGAAATTTTGAAAGAGTTTCATACCATGCTCTAGGGGCTTGCTTTAGCCCATAAAGAGCTTTATCCAACTTACAAACATGATTGGGAAATTCACTGCTTTCAAACCCAGGAGGTTGTTGAACATACACCTCTTCTGAGATTTTCCCATTCAAAAATGCACTCTTCACATCCATCTGATACACCATAAAACCCATGTAGGCTGCATAAGCAAGAAAGATCCTGATGGCTTCTAATCCTGCAACAGGTGCAAAGGTTTCTTTATAATCAATCCTTTCTTGGTGATTATAACCTTGAGCAACTAGCCTTGCTTTGTTCTTTATAACAACCTCATTTTTATCCATCTTGTTTTTCTAGATCCATTTGGTCCCAATAATGGTTTTACCATGAGGTTTGGGGACCAAGGTCCAGACTTTGTTTCTTTCAAACTGATTCAGCTCTTTTTGCATTGCAATAATCCACTCTTCTTCCTCTAGAGCTTCAATAAGCTTTTTGGGTTCCATTTTAGAGAGAAAGTTAACATATAGACATTCATGAGCTAAGGCAGCTTCTGAGTCTCTGACCCTACTTCTGGTTGTGATACCAGCAAGAGGTTCACCAATGATGTTCACTAGCTCAATGTGCTTTTCTCTTGACCATCTGTCTTGAGCAACAGGAGGTTGAAGGATACCTTCAGCTAAGGGTGAAAGGATTGGTGTGGGTTGAACATCATTGATTGGTTCATTTATGATATTGTCTTGAATTTTAGCTAATTCAAGATTGTCATATGATTCAGGTTAATCAAGTTCATTGGGAGCTGGGTTATCATTAACAAAAGTAAACTCAAGGGGTTCTTCAAAAGAGATAGAGTCCTGAAGAGTGGGTAAATCAGAGGGTGTGGTGTTTTCATATGCAGGAATGTAGGAAAAGTACTCAGTATTGCTAGGACATTGAGTGTCTTTACTCTTGGGTTCAAGGAATTCATCATCTGGGAAGGATCTGTTTTCATTAAAGTTGATAGCATCCCCTTCTGTGCTGGATTAAGAAATGGCTTCATCATCTTCACTGAAAGTGACATGTACAGTTTCCTCCATTTATTGTCTTCTGATGTTGAATACCCTGAATGCTTTGGCCACTGGGGAGTAACCAAGGAAGAATTCATCATCAGCATTTTCATCAAACTTTCCCAAGTGGTCCTTGTGGTTGTGGATATGTACAAGACACCCAAACACATGGAAGTAGCTAATATCTGGAGATCTTCCTCTGAACACATCATATGATGTCTTCCCATGTCTTTTTACTATGATGGATCTGTTCTGAGTGTAGTAGGCAGTGTTGACAGCCTCTCCCCAGAATTGTTTGAGGAGCTTTATACTATTTAACATAGTCATGGCTGCTTCTATCAAGGTTCTGTTTTTTCTTTCAGCTACACCATTTTGTTCAGGGGTACAAGGAGATGAGAAATTTTGAAATATACCCTTTTCATCATAGAATTCTTTCAGCTTGTGATTTTTGAACTCTGTTTCATTATCACTTCTCAGCTCTTTTACCCTTACTTCATTAAGGTTTTCCATCTTTATAAAAGACATAATACAGTCAGCTGCATCACTCTTTTTCTTGAGGCAAAATACCCAGGTGTACCTTGAGTACTCATCTACAATGACTAGGGTATAGTTGTCATGGCTGATGGTTTGAGGTTTGACAGGTCCAAATAAATCCATGTGAAGGAGATGTAAGGACTTGTTGATGGAAAATGATCTCTTTGTTTTGAATGATGCCCTGTGATGCTTCCTTTTCTCACATGCAGAATAGTTTTTATCTTTAGATAAGGTTAGGGAGGGAAGTCTAGAGACAAGATTATGTTTGGCAAGGTTGTTTATGTTTTTGAAGATGAGGTGAGATAGTCTCTTATTCCAGAGCCCATTAACACTTGGAGAGGCTTTGGAAAAGAAACAAGTATTGCTTTCTTTATTGTAAGATGACATATCAATGATGTAGACATTTCTTCTTCTTGAAGAAATGAGAACAACTTCATCATTTTGATTGAAAATGGTTCCCTGAGTCTTTGTAAATAAGACTTTGAAGTTAGCATCACACAGTTGGCTGATGCTGATTAATTTGTGTTTTAGACCATTCACATAAGCAACCCTGGTAAAAGTGATTCCATTATATTTGACTGAGCCATATCCTTCTGTGTCACCTGAAGAGTCATCTTCAAATATCACTTTAGGACCAGGCTCCTTTGAATATCTGTGCAGATATTGTTAACCCCTGTCATGTGTCTAGAGCATCCACTATCTAGATACCATATGAACCTTTTTAGGTAATCTTGCACAGACATTTTCACACATATTAGTTCCTTTTGTGAACCCACTTTTCAGTGGGTTTTGTGGATCGCTTGTTAGAAATCCTTGGTTTCATGCTATTTAGATGTTTCGTAGGACAGTCAACTATTTCATGAGCTATGCTCCCACATATTTCACACCCAGGGTAATATTCACAATCATTAGAGTGGTGATTATTGAAACCACAATACTTGCAATCCCTAAAGGGTATTGGAATCATAGGTGCTTTCTTTGGTGTGGGATTCAGGGGTGACTAGGCTTTGAGTTTGATCAAAGTTTTCTTAATAGCAGCATGTTTTGAGTGTTCTTTGGTCAAATGGTCATTGGATCCACATGTAGAGCACTTTGGTTTTAAATAGCAATCACCAGTGAGATGATTTCTTAACCAACAATGTTTACAGGGTCCAAACCAGGTCTTTTGCTTGGATTTAGAACTACTTGATTAAGAGTTTGATGAAGAAGTACCTAAAGGAATCTCTATTTGCTTTTTGAGACCCTTTACCTCTTCCATCAGAGTAAGAAAAAGTTGCTTAGTGGATGAGTCAGCTTTCTTGTCAGAGGCAGCTGGAGGTTTGTTTTCAGTCTTTTTCTTAATGATATTTACAGGTGCCACATTACCAGATGTTGGTTTGGTCTTTTTAGGGACAGCTATGTTAAGTGTCAGGTCAGCCATGTTGAGAGTTAGGTTAGACAAAGAAATAAGACTATCTGAAGTACTAGCAGGTGCAGCTCCTATCAGCTTAGGTAGAGGTGGAATGGTTTCCTAAGTCTTACAGTCAGACTCTGAGTCAGAGGTGATCTTAGGTAATGGCATAGATAAGGATTCATCAGCCTTAGTGAAAATAACTTCTTTTTAAGAAATTTTCTCTTTTCTCTTACCTCTTCCTTTTAAGGCTTGGACAATGTTGCTAGGAATTTACTCAGAGAGCAATTGGTAAAGGGTGAATTTACTACATGTTTATTTTTTAATGACCTTTTTAAGGTCAGAGATCTCATCCTTCAGAGATTCATTTTCTAGATTGACTCTTATGACTTCATTTTGGAGAGAGCAGTTAATGGACACATTATTTTTTAGATTACAAAGTTCAAACTTATGTAAGGACAGTTCTTGTTTAAGAAGATTAAATTTGTTAACCAAGTTTTTCCTCTGATCCTCCACATAGTTAAGATCAACATGAGTATAGTCTAGAACATGTTTCCTTTCATCACCATTAGTCATAGACAAGAGTCCGTGTACCTTTTTATGGTGATGTCAACCCATTGTCTAAATCTTGCATCAGCCTTCCTAACATATGGCTCATCCTCAACAATTGCCATGAATGCTCTAATCCTGATAGTCCCTTTATCCTCTGAGGAAACATATTCTTTATCCCAGTCAAATAACTCAGCTATCAAACCCTTTTTACTTTTTCCTTTTTCATTCTTTCCCTTTTCACTCTTTCCCTTTGTTAGATAATCAATCCTCCATCTCAGCTTTAAGTCCCTTCTATTTTCCCTTGTAATCCTTTTGATGATTGGTAGTATTCTGGGAAGATGTTTGGTTGAAGGATGGTGTGTAAGGTTTGGGTTTGTAGGAATTATATGAAGATGGATAAGATGGTGTGGAAGTTTTGTTTGAAGGATAGTCCTTTTGAAAATGACCAAGTTTCCCACAGGAGAAATAGGTTTCTTTGGAATTTTTTATAGGTTTCCTTACTGATCTAACCCTCCCAGACCTCTTATAAAACCTTTTTTGATTTGCCAGCAGAGCTCGTTCTTGATACTCAACATTTAAATCAGCCATGAATTCGTTGCTAGTCCTTTAATCTTCTTCAACATCTGAGTTACTGTTCTGAAAATGATTGTTAGAGATCAAGGCTTTTGAATTTGAGGCCTGAATGGTAAACCTTTGTGTCTCTGACTCATAGATTTCATCAATAAGGCCTTCTTCATAACTGTATTTTCCATATAGAGCGGCCAGGCTATCATTTTTAATAGAGTTATTTTCCCTCTGAGTTTGATTCATGCTTAACCATTTTCTTAGGAGGCTGTTCACAAACATAGCATTGGCTTCAGCTTGAGGAATAATAATACCATTATTTTCAAGATCATTTAGAAAGCATTTCAGCCTTGTGAAAGTTCCCAATACTTTTTCACCTTCAAGGGATTTAAAGGCATTGAACTTGAGTCTTAAGGAAGCAATCTTGGTATCTCTTGTATCATATGGTCCCTCATAAGCTAAGATGAGATCATTCCACATCTCTTTTGTAGTTTTGCACTTAATGATAGATTTCATAACATCATTTGGTAAGCACCCGATAATGATACTTTTTAATCGTTTATCTTGATTAGCAAGACGACTTTCAGCATTTGACCATTGATTTTGATGTTTTGGCAAAGGATTTTTAGATGTGGACAACTTGACATAGGAAAAAATGGTCCATCCTCCAAAGTTTTTAGAAGATAAGGTTCGAGACCATCAAGGAATACCAAGAATCTAACCTTCCAACTTGTAAAATCATCTTTGTCAAAGTTAGGAACATTTGTGACATGAGATCCTCCTCTAGAATCAAGAAGTTGAGGGAGGTTCTCATCAACAACACTTTGACTTACATTGGTTGTAGGTATAGTGTTAGGAGTGTCATTCGTAGTCATCATGTCAACCCTATTAGCATTAGGGTTACCCGTACTGCCAGAACTTGTTCCAAGTGGTGGTGGGATAGGTGGTACGATTCCAGACATGATTGGATCTTGATTTGTTTAAAACAAAGAACAGTTTCTAAAAGGTTTTATAAAAGCGATAGACACGTCTAGAACAAACACTTATCTAATGTAGATAACATAAGTAATAACTTTTCAATCATGTAATGCTTTATTGATAAGAATCAAAGTATTACAATGTGCTATGGATCGCACAAGTTGAATGAAAATGTAAGATTACCCTTTAAACAAGTAAACTTGATAATGAAACAAGTTTACAAGCGAACTTATTCAGACCCGCTGATTGAGACAGCTGACTGACAGTTAAGTTCGACAAAGGAGTAAATGCATATAATAACAACAACAATAAAAGTGATAGCATTTACTCCTTACAACATTCTCTATTTATACTAATACGAGGTTGTTTCCTTAGTGGGGGTAGTTGCAACATGTTAAGAATCTAGTAGAGGACGTACGAGGTATTTCATGCACGTCTATTCTTGGAAACTACCCGCCCATACTTTAGTGAATAGTTTTGCTAACTGTTTACTACTTTTACCAACTTCATACCTAGAACAGGCTTTAACTCAAATACCTTTTTGTCCCGCCATGACAAAATATTAGAGTTTCCCGCCTAAACTTCAGAGAACAACTTAAGCTCAGCTTGTTCTTCTTCAAAGGGTAACAGGATAGTCAGAGTATTGCCACCTCTGACTCTCCTTAGAACCTTAACGTATTCCTTCTTATTGGCCACCAAGATTCCTTAGGGGCTTGGGGAGGGGATGTTTGGCTAGAGAGGTCTCGAGTTCGAGTCCCACCTGAGGCTTTTACCCCTTCAGGCGGAATAGGAGGAAGTACAAGCGGGTTTAGGGTATAGCATACTGCCCAATTGGATGTCACTACTGGACCTAAACCACTAACAACTAACAAGCCGTTCTAAAAAAATAGTAAAAAAACTTACCATGTTGACTCCAAATTTACCGTTTGAAGACTTGTAATGTGTGAACACATATATCTAGGACACCATTAATGACTTCCAAGACTTATATGACATCATAGATGGACTAATTTGTTGATCATTTCAACTCATCTTTTAACTTTGTATTTTACTACTACTAAAAATGGCAAATCACTGGTTTTTGTTGATCTTTCTCATTTTAAGTATATATTTTGCTGCAAACATACATACTTGTTTGTGTGCTCTAAATATCTCAGCAGTTTGCTCTAAGCAAGAGCGATCTGCTCTACTCAAGTTCAAACACAGTGTCAACGACTGTTGCCAGTGGGAAAGATTCCATTGCGACAAAGTTACTGGGAAAGTTGACAGCCTTCATCTTAGAGGACGTGAAGACGACATAAATAGAGATGATGAATACTTGATTGGTAAAGAGGTCATTACATCTATAGGAGACTTGAGGCATCTAAAGTTCTTGGACTTGAGTGCTAATTTTGGTATCATCAGTTTATATATGGATTGGAGTGAAAGCTGCAAATATGCAAGTGGTGGCGGTACCATCTGTTCAAAAAGATACGGATGAATTTTCAATTGCTGATTATGTGATCCGTTCATACCTAGATTTTCAACCCGAGATATGGGGATTCCCACCTTTTAATGACTATACGTTTCCTAATAAATTTCATCATTCAATGTCTTTATTTAATTGAATAAAACACTGTTACAATTCGATGTGACACTTTTAAGCGAGTCAGGAGGGTCGGGGAATGGGTCTAAATGAGTATTTTATTTTATATGGATGGGTCAAATATATGTTCAAATACAATATTATAAATCTATTTTTTTATAAATGAGTTAAGAGGTTTATTGCATTATAGTTAAGGTGAATGCTACCTATTAGACTCATTAGACTCGTTCCTTATAGGCTAAACCTTTATTTAGTCATTTGACTTATTAGAGGTAAAACATGACCTGCAAATATATTTCAAAAGTAAACGGGTCGAAATTGCCACATCTATGCCGCACACCAGTTATTTACTAATTCAAGTTAACGTGTATGGATGCAGGGGCGATGAAAGCTTTGCCAATTGAACCTATTCAATTTAAAGGATCATACTGAAATGGATATTTACAAGAAAATTCAGGTTTATAGTTTACTCTCGATACATTTTTCATTTTAATCACACCATTCTAAAAGTGTATAGTGGCTAATTGGTGGGTAACAAATCAATACAGGTTTTTTATATGGGTTGGTTTGGGACTTTGGGTTTATTCAAGCATGGCTAACCATGTCATTTGTATGTTCCTTTCTATTATGATGTTCTTAAAACTTACTACAAAATTAAGAAAATTCACATGCAAGTTAGGCGTATAGTTATTCTGATGTCTTATTGATTGTGTAGATAATGGAGCTTCTGATCTTCCTGGTCAAGTCTGGGGTGTCTATTTTGGTTGGGTCAAATGTCACTCACAGGAGGGATTAAATATCGTAGTTAGCATCAGATGGGACCATAGTTGTGGCTCTTTCAAGAGAAACATTTTAATAATCTAAACATCTTCTCAATCAATTGACTATCTAGTTATTTATAATAATAATGTTATGCTATCATTTTAGCAAGCTTGTTTTATCAATGGAACCAATGGGCCACATGGAAATGAGACAATGGAAATAGCACTTATTGGTTACATCTAGGGATTTCGTACCAATGTAACTAAATTTATGTTAGGGCTTTGGATATGTGACTAGACATAGTAATATTTTCAATAATCAGAATCAAAAATAACTGTTGGAAGATGATATTTTGATGTGCTCGTGCTGTTTGAGTATTTATGAAATTTATCACAAAATGACAGTCCTAGATTACAGCTATCCATGAGGTTCATTTTATATTTAATTACTTGTTCTTTTAATCAAAATCTTTTATGATAATGCATAAAATTTCTTTAATTGATGTTCAAATACTTGACCAAGATAAGTCAATTGCAGAAGCTTACTTGAACTTACCAGCTTATAGCTATAACCAGGTGTAGCCCTTGACCTTGCTTACAAGAACTTCCATCGGTTACCGGCAGCAAACTTTTGATCTGACCAATGAACTGTAATAAGTTTCACATTGAACCAAAAGAGTACTAAAAATATTATGGGTCTTATAATTGAAACAGTATAAACGTTTTATACATCATGATGTATTCATTCGTTAAAGTGTATAACTTCTGACATGAAGAAACACTAAGGTGTTCGTTGAACTAGTTAAGGTGTGTCCAAGGTGAAAACTGAGAAGTGGTTTTGCATCATGATTCTTAATGGTTAGTCTTCTCACACATTACTGAAATTTCTGACTACTACTGACTGGTTTGTGATAGTGTCAACGATTTCTTAAAACAGTGGTTGATACCAGTAAATATTGTCGGCAGTTTACGAACGATTTCATAAAGATGTGGTTTTAGATGATTGATGATGTTGTATATTCAGAATCCAAAGTTTATGATAGTATCTATGATTTTTCTAAAATTATGGTTTATGCCAATTCTTAATAGTGATCAACACCCCCTAAATTTACCCTAAAAGATGTTACTGATGAAGCAAAAATGTTAATATAAACTTGTATTTAATTAGACTTGAAACATTATCCTAATTTGCCATGTGAAGACTTGTAAGGTGTCTAGGACCAGAATCAATGCATTTTGTAGATGTAAATTTTCCATTGACCCAAGCCACAATGACTTCCAAGTCTTGTATCACACCAAAAATGGACTAATTTGTTGATCATTTGAACCCATCTTTACACTTTGTATTTTACTACTATTAAAAGTGGCGAATCACTGGTCTTTGTTAATCCTTCTCGTTTTAAATATATATTCTGTTGCAAACATACATACTTGTTTGTGTGCTCCATATATCTCGGTTATTTTCTCTAAGCATGCTCTACTTAAGTTCAAACACATTGTCTATGATGTCGCTGATATGTTGTCATCATGGGTTGGCAATGACTGTTGTCAGTGGGAAAGAGTAAAGAGTCCATTATGACAAAGTAACTAGGAAAGTTGAAAGCCTTCATTTAAAGTCCCAATTAACACGTCTATATGGAATATAACACTTATCTAATGTAAATAACACAAGTAATAACTTTTCAATCGTGTAATGCTTTATTGATTAAGAATCAAAGTGTTACAATGTGCTATGGATCGCACAGTTTTAATGACAATGTATGATCACCCTTTGAACAAGTAAACTTAATATAGTATCAAGTTTACAAGCGAACTTATATAGCCAGCTGATAGGATCAGAGGTCTACTGTGTAATTTTGACAAAGGAGTAAATGCCTATAATAACAACAACAATAAAAGCGATAGCATTTACTCCTTACAACATTCTCTATTTATACTAATACGAGGTTGCGTCCTTAGTAGGGGTAGTTGCAACGTGTCAATAAACTAGTGGAGGACGTACGAGGTATTTAATGCACGTCCCCTCTTGGAAACTACCCGCCCATACTTTAGTGAACAGTTTTGTCAACTGTTTGCTTCTTTTACCAACTCGTACTTGTGTTCAGGCTTTAAGTCAAATACCTTATTGTCCCGCCAATAAGCTTTATTAACTTATCCCGCCTAAACTCTCAGAGAAGCTTAAGTTCAGCTTGCTCTTCTTCAAAGGGTAATAGGATAGTCAGAGTATTGCCACCTCTGACTCTCCTTAAAACCTCAGCGTATTCCTTCTACATACCAGCTGATATCCATCCCATCTGACGAGTATGTCTTCAAGTAATCTTCGACTTCCTTGATAATGTCTTTGACTTGAATACGTCTGATGTTGCTCTCTGAGGCTTTGCACTCAGAGAGTCCTTTCATTACCTTTGAGTCTACTACTCAGAGGTTCTTCAATACTTAGCCTAATTTCTGTTTAAATCTAGGCAACAATCATTAAGCACTGAATCGGCCCAACAATCTCCCCCTATTTGAATATAAATTATGCTAAGTAAAAATTATTGTAAGTGAGTACACAGCTTCTTCTTACACATAATTAACAGAAATATTAACAAAAGGAACTTCATTGATTTCATTACTTTTTAGCCTAAAATATCTAAGTTCTTTTCTACAATTTTCCTAGCCTTTATGCAATCACTCCTAGCCTCTATTACATAGATCATCTTTGTGAACATCTCACTAGCAATCTCTGAGTCAATTTTGATTTGGTTCTGAATTTGAATTAGCTCAATAGTAGGGGTCAGGTAGAACTCATTTTCTCTTTGGAAGGCAATATCCGTATTCCTATTCATGAAGAAGATTCCTGACTTAGGTTCATTGATGATAAGGCCCTAGATTAGCATGACCCTAGGGGGAGGAATTAGGTTCCTATGCATCCCATCAACTGTGATGTTTTTAGTCACAAAGGCTTCTTTGAGAAACTCTGTCCTTTTCCTTTTCTTATCATCAGCTGTCATTCCAAAAGTTGTAAGTGCTGAAGGTGGAGGAAGTCCTAGTTTCTTTGACTGGGTTATGACCCATTGGAATTTTGCTCTTAGACTCTGCAAAAGCATATCGTTTTATTTCCCAGTCTTTTTTGATGCCAAGGCGTGAACTTCCAGCCATTCACTAAAACCCAGCGTCCTTAGTCTGAAGTTAGGATGGACAATGAGATTCAGAGGATTGTCGCCTCTGGTGATCTTCATAGTTGCTTCCTTATTTGAATTAACAACATAGCTGATCTTTATGATTAGCAGATGATCAGCTCTAAAGGAGATCTGATGATTGTATTCTTCCATTATCTTGACCTTCTTTGCCTCATGTTCATTCCATTTCTGAGCCTGAGCCTTTAGTGTGGCTTGATTGAACAAATTCCTCAGTTCTTGTTTTGATTTTTCTTTCTCAGCTTTCAGATCAGCCAACCTCTTTAATTTCCTGAGTTGTTCATTAATTTTTTTAGGATAAAGGTCCCTCTAGGGTAATAAAGGTCTTTATCTTTGGCAGTTTAGGGTTAGAACCTCCTTCTTCTTGAAATGGAACAAGTTCGTTCACTTGTTCTTCTATAATGTCAACTTCTTTGCCTTTGGAGGAGTCTCTGGGAGGTGTTGGTTCTCTGGGTAAGAATTTTGAGGAAGTGGTTTCAAATAGCTGATTAGTGAATTCTTGAATAGACTTTTGTTGTTCTTTAGGCTTCAGAAGATGCTCTGGGACAAAGGTGTTCAGAGGGATTGGATTTGGAAAATCAGGAATGGGAGTCATGATTTTGAATCTTTTTCATAAGGGCTACTTGTCATCCTTATCTGAATCATCTTCCACTGAGATTGTTCCTTCTGACTTCTTTTCCTCTGAGTTAAGAACAACCAATTCTTTTCCTTCATTTTTCTTATCATCCGAGATTAGAGGAGTTGATTCTTTGTTAGCAACCTTTAGATCAGTTGGTTGCTCTCCTGACTTTTAATTGACTGATGCTCTCCCTGAGTTAGAGCAAGGATTGCATTATCATTCTTCCTTTTCTTCTCCCCCTCAGCAGTTTCATCAATTATAACTGCTGATTCAAGAAGGTCTTTCACGTCTTGCAGCTAGGTTTGCATATTTTGAAAAGATAAGCCATACTTGGTAAGATGCTTGGTCTGAGACTGTAAATCAGCTCGGACTCCCTTTAGTCCAACAACCTGAACCTTTTCTGTCAAGGATTTGGCTGTCTTAGATTTTAGCACTTTAGAAAATTCTTTTTAAAGAGTGACAATCTGTTACTCTAAGCAACATGGGAGATATTGAACTGTCTGTTCAGTTGCTTAACCACCTTCCTGTTTAGCTGAGTTTGTTTCTCTGCAAATTTTTCAGAGGCAGCTAGAATGTGAGTTTGTAGAGATTCTTTGATGATTAATGGAAGGCAATCTTTGAGTATAGCTGAAAGAAGTCTAGGTAGCTGTTCTTTGAGAGCAGTGGTGACAAGGGCTGGCAAAGATGACTTGATTTCAACAGAGACTTGTTGAGCAATAGAAGACTCCATATCCCCAAGCTTTGAATGAAGAGAGCTAACTTCTTAACAAATATGATCCATATGATCTGGAAGACTTAGACGTTCAACGGAAGCATTATCATCTTTGAAAACATGGTCAGATTTAGACACTTCATTTTTGTGAGTATCGTCAGAGTCAGCAGCCTTAAATCCCGAGACAGATCTCAGGTCATCATCAGGCATTGATTGTAGGTCAGAGTCAGAGTCCTCTTGAATTTTAGCTGTTTCTTTAGAGTCATGCATGGTCTGATCTTACAGTTCAGAGATATGGCTGGTTAAGAAAGACTTTACAACCTTGATTTCTGACTCTGTGTCATAGGGACTCTCTGGGGTTTCTTGAACAACTTTGTTAAGTTTATCAGCTTCAACTAACAGTTGCTCAACTGTGGGAAACTCTAGAGATTGTTCCTTAGCTATCTCCTTCATAGCTATAAACCCAGCATCCTTCACCTCCTCCTCAACATTTTGGTCTAGTACCTGCATAAACTTGTTAGATAAACATTATGAATTTGTAATGAGGTTGAGGATCGCCATTCACTGCCCCTAAGAAGACTAGGTGTGATTATCCAGTCCCCTTAAAAGTTTAGAACTTTTGGGACTCTTTTTAGTTGTGAGTTTATAATATAGGGAAGGGTCGCCATTCGCTGCCCCTAAGAAGATTGGGTGTGATTATACAGTCCCCTCAAAAGTCCAAGACTTTGGGACTCTTTTCATTGGTTAAGGGACCATTGAGTCTGAGTGAAGTACAGTTCATACAGGGGTCGACTTTCATGCACAAATAGGTTGATCCAGCAAAGTCTATAGTTTTCAGAGTCAAACATCAGGCGTTCTCAGCCATTAGTATCATCCCCTGAGTGCATACACAGAGTGTACAGAAGATATGAGAAAGTAAGTGCTGACTTTGACTCTATATTGGGTCGGGGGTAGCCCTTAACTTCACCACTCTCTCCTAGAGAAGTTTAAGAGTGGTTGCTTGCAGTGCCCCTTATATTTAAAATACTATTACCTTTTCGGCTTCAGCGGTTGAAGGCTGGTTTACTTGCTCCCTTGCCAACTCGGATGCTACTAGACTCTTGGTGGCGTCAGCGGTGGCCACTGTGACTTCAGCGTGCTAAGTCTCAGCGACTTGTTTCTTTGGAATGATGACCCTGACCTTATGTGGAAACTTTGGTTTGGAAGAAGGTGGGATTCTCTTCTTCTTTTCTTCTAGTTAGTTGGTGCTTTGAGCTAAGTGACAAGCTGCACAGAGGCCTTGGACAAGGACTTATCAGCTATGTCATCAGCATTCACCTCCCCAGAGGGAGGGATCAAAGACTGTTTAGGCTCTTCAGAAAGTTTAGATACTTTTAACATATGTGAAGTTAAAGGAACTTCTGCTGCTAATGGTTATTGAAAAGAAGCAGCTGTAATGGTGTGGGGTTTTACAAGAGTGAGATCATTGCTGATATAATTTTCTCCAAGCAATTTTTCAAAAATCATGGATAAAAACTTTGTATAGCAAATATTCGATTCCCTATTCTTTTTCCCATTTTGAAGCTTATGAATCAAGTCTGAGAAAATAATTGCCCCAATGTCAATTTCCAACCCCCATATTAGACAATATGCAATTGTCTGCTGATTAAGGTTCATTTGGTTATGTGATCCCTGCATCTCACCCAAACACTTGATAATAATATATTGCATTAATAGTTTCCAAATGGGTGAAAATACTTCATCTTTGTTAGAGTTAGTAATAAGGGCCCAGCCTATTAGAGCCCATTAGTTAACATAGCTTAGCCTTCAAGCTAAGTAAGGCTTATTTATACCTCCTATAATCTTTGTTATTTTATCAAGTCAATAAAACATAATCTTTTGGTTCAATATCGCTTTCCCTGACTCTGTTCACATGGCATCAAAGCTTGGTTCAATTAATTAAAATTAGGGTTTAGTTCCAATTAGGGTTTTGATTTTAGTTTTGAAGAAGGTACCTTGTGATACCTAATCAATTTTGAGAGCACCTAGTTAGAGTACGTTTTAGATCTCACCTCCCACATAATCAAACTCCATCACCAGAAACCAACCCACGTGCCTTCGCCTTTCCTCACGCGTAGGTGTGTGAATTCAGATCCAGATCTAGGGTTTTAGCTGGAGATATTTTCCAGATCCCTTTTTGTTGTGATTCCGACCAGATCCCCGGTTAGATCCTATTGAATCTGTCAAATCTTTTTTGTTTCAATTTTATTAGGGTACTTTGGTTTTGGTTTGTGATTTGAAGGATGGTATTGGCTGAAACTGTTAATTCTTAATTTCGTGGCTTATTTTGTGTTAATAGTTATGAGGGTTCTGATGATTTTGGTTATGAATAATTTTGAGGTTGGTATTGTTGCTGATTTCATAATTATGATTATGGATTTTCAGTATTGAAGATTTAGTGTTTCATGCGGTGAGATCGACTTTTGGTTAATGAGAGTTTTGAGTTTGCTCCCCGGTGAGACCATTTGATTTTGGTTATATTCTTTCAGGTTTTTGTACTCGAATTGAGTTGTAGTTAGTCGAGACCGGTTGGTTGCTTCATTTTTGAATATTGTGGTTAGTTGAGACCCGAACATGTCTGTTCCGGTTGCTTCGTTTTATGGTTAGTTAAGACCCGAACATGTCTATTCCAGGTTGCTTCATTTTATGGTTAGTTGAGACCTCACTTCAGGTTGCTTCGTTTTATGGTTAGTTGAGACCTCACTTTAGGATGCTTCATTTTTTGGGATTTTTTGGTTAGTTGAGACCTGCGCTACAAGTTGCTTCGTCTTTTGGGATTTTTTTTGGTTAGTTGAGACCTGCGCTAGAGGTTGCTTCGTTTTTAGGATTTTTTTAGTTAGATGAGACTTGTAAAGACATGTTGCTTCGTCTTTTGGAACTTTTTGTAAGTTGAGACCTGTGCCACAGGTTGCTTCGTTTTTCTGGTTAGTCAAGACCTGCCACACAGGTTGCTTCGTTTTTGCAATTCGTTGGTTAGTTGAGACATGTTCTCCAGGTTGCTTCATATTTTTGATTAGATCCAAGTGAGATCTATTGAGACCTGTTTTCTTCAGGTTGCTTCGTATTTTAGTTTGGTCCCAAGCGAGATCGATTAGTTTTGCGTTTGTTGAAGATTTGGATTATTGCTTTGCGGAAGATTTTTTGCTTATCTTTTTTTTGGGTTTTATATTTGTAACAAGCTAAGCATATGTTCCAGCTTGAGGGGGGATGTTAGAGTTAGTAATAAGGGCCCAACCCATTAGAGCCCATTAGTTAACATAGCTTAGCCTTCAAGCTAAGTAAGGCTTATTTATACCTCCTGTAATCTTTGTTATTTTATCAAGTCAATACAATGTAATCTTTTGGTTCAATATCGCTTTCCCCAACTCTGTTCATAATCTTCAAGGGTGAAGAATTAACAAGGACAATGGATAAAAGGGTTGGTTTGTCTTTGTCAAATAACCACAAAGTCACCAGCCCAGCCCTTACGGTCTCCTTGGGAGGTAGAGGAGCAACATCCTTACAAATGGCTAGGCCAATAGCAGATATGAACTCATCTTGAGTAAAGGACATGGGTTCATCCCACCATGAATGTAAGAAGGTGATGGTCTTGGTCTCTTCTTCAACCTCTGTTGTATACCAAAACTCCTTAAGGTATTCTACATACATTCCGGAGGGTTGAAGGGTTAGGGCTTTATTGATGCAACAATTCAAGAGAAAACTAAGCATGGGTCGGTATAACTCGTTTGGGTGCTCAAGAAGTGCAACAACATTATTGAAGGAAATTATACCCTTCTCACACCTAAACTTGACCTTTGATGATGGTAGAAGTTGTTGTGATTGTTGTAAAGATGTGGATTCTGAAGCCATTTGATTAAAACTTTGATTTAGCTTTGATGAAAAGGTTTATATAAGGTGATAAAAATGGTGGTTTTAGGGTTTTGTTGAGTGGAAAAATGATGTATGTGAAAGAAAGGTAAACTTTTTATACCACAAAGAATTTTATAAGTTGAAAAATAAAATTGATTTAAAGTCCGCATTAAATGCGAGTGGTAAAATTGTCACAAAACGTAGGTCTCCATGACCCTTCGAGTACTGTAATTTCTGCATTTTCTAAGAAAGTTGGTAGAGCCTTTTGAGTAAATCTTGAATTAAATATTGAGAATGTTTGTCTTTTAACTTGCTAGTTACATTTAAGTTACCTTAAAAACATTTAATATTCAAGTCAGAGAATCACTTAAAGCCTTTTTCTTATCAGATACCTGTTTTTCAATATTGAGCATACCCAACTCAGCTACCAATCTAGTAAAGCTAGCCTCAGCTAGAGGTTTGGTAAAAATATCAGCTAGTTGCAAGTCAGTGGGTACAAAATGAAGCTCAATATCACCTTTTAAAATGTGGTCTCTGATGAAGTGATACCCGATGTCAATGTGTTTTGTCCTAAAATGCAACACTGGATTGTTTGATATGGCAATGGCACTTGTATTATCACAAAATATAGGTACCTTGTCATAGAGAACATCGTAGTCAGCCAGCTGACTCTTGATCTAGAGGACTTGAGCACAACATCTAACAGCAACTACATACTCAGCTTCAGCTGATGACATTGCCACAGAGTTTTTCTTCTTTGCACTCCAATATACTAACTTTCCTCCAAGTATCTGACAACCCCCTGGGGTACTCTTTCTATCAAGGTTACATCCAGCATAGTCTGAGTCAGAGTATGCTTTTAGATCAAAGCCTGATCCATTTGGATACCATAGGACAGGATTTGAAATTCCTTTGAGATACCTGGAAATTCTTTTTATAATAACAAGGTAGGATTCCTTAGGGTTAGCTTGGTACCTAGCACATAGACATGTGGAGAATTAGATATCAGGTCTGCTAGCTGTGAGGTACATCAATGATCCTATCATGCTTCTGAACAATGTCTCATTAACAAAGACCCCTGACTCATCAGGGCCCAAATTGTTTGGGGGAAGCATAAGGCATTTGACTGAGGCATAGTCAGCTAGATCATACTTTTTGAGTAAATTCTTAACATATTTTTCTTGATAAATAGAAATTCCTTTAAAATCTTGTTTTATTTAAAAACCCAGAAAATAAGTTAATTCACCCGTCATACTCATTTCATACTTTTTGGTCATCAGTTTTCCAAATTGTTTACTTAATTTTGAACTGGTTGACCCAAAAATGATATCATCCACATATATCTATACAATAATAACATCGCTCTTAGTCTTATAAGTAAAAAGAGTGTTGTCAATGGTACCTCTAACAAACTTATGATGAATAAGAAATTTTGAAAGAGTTTCATACCAGGCTTTGGGGGCTTGTTTTAGCTTATAGAGAGCTTTATCAAACTTACAAACATGATTGGGAAATTCACTGCTTTCAAACCCAGGAGGTTGTTGAACATACACCTCCTTTGAGATTTTTCCATTTAAGAATGCACTCTTTACATCCATATGGTACACCATAAAACCCATGTAGGCTGCATAAGCCAGAAAGATCCTGATGGCTTCTAATCTTGCAACAGGTGCAAAGGTTTTTTCATAATCAATCCCTTCTTGCTGATTATAACCTGAGCAACTAGCCTTGCTTTGTTCTTAATGACAGTCCTATTCTCATCCATCCTGTTTTTCCAGATCCATTTAGTCCCAATGATGGTTTTACCATGAGGTTTTAGAACCAAGGTCCATACCTTGTTTCTTTTAAACTGATTCAGCTCTTCTTGCATAGAAATAATCCATCCTTCTTCTTCTAGAGGTTCAATTAGCTTTTTGGGTTCCATTTCAAAGAGAAAGTTAACATAGAGACATTCAGAAGCTGAGGCAACATCTGAGTCTTTGATCCTACTTCCGGTTGTGATACCAGTAAGAGGTTCACCAATGATGTTAACAAGTTCAATGTGCTTTTCTCTTAACCATCTGTCTTGAGGAACATGGGTTTGAAGGATGACATTAGCTGAGGGTGATATAGTTGGTGAAGGTTGGACATCACCGATTGGTTCAATACTGACATTATTTTAAGGTACAACTAGTTCAAAGTGATCAGCTGATTCTATTTGATCAGGTTCATTGAGAGTTGGGTGATTATCAGCCTCAGTGAACTCAGGAGGATCTTCAGAGGTGATAGAGACTTGAAGAATGGGTGATTCATATGGTGTGGTGTTTTCATATGCAGGAATGTAGGAAAAATACTCAGTATTGCCAGGGCACTGAGTAACTTCACTCCTTGGTTCAAGGAATTCATCATCTGGAAAGGATCTATTTTCATTGAAGTTGATTACATCACCTTTTGTGCTGGATTAAGAAATGGCTTCATCATCTTCACTGAATGTAACATGTACTTTTTCTTCCATTTCTTGTCTTATGATCTTGAACACCCTGAAAGCTTTAGCCACTAGAGAGTAGCCAAGAAAGAATCCATCATCAGCTTTCTCATCAAACTTTCCTAAATGGTCCCTGTGGTTATGAATATGAACAAGACACCGAAACACATAAAAATAGCTAATATCAGGAGATCTTCCTCTGAACACATCATATGATGTCTTCCCATGCCTTTTCACAATGATGGATATGTTTTGTGTGTAGCAGGCAGTGTTGACAGCCTCTCCCCAAAATTGTTTAGGGAGTTTTGCACTATTTAGCATAGTTCTGGCTGCTTCAATCAGTGTTCTGTTTCTTTTTTTAGCAACACCATTTTGTTCAAGGGTACAGGGAGAAGAGAAGTTTTGAGATATACCCTTTTCATCACAGAATTCTTCTAGCTTGTGGTTTCTGAACTCTGTTCTATTATCACTTCTTAGCTCCTTTACCATTACTTCATTGAGGTTTTCCATCTTTCTGATAAAAGACATGATACAGTCAGTTGCTGAGTTCGTAGCCCCTTTTTCTACTACTTGCTTTATTAAATACGAGGGAGATTACATGCTTGATTTCATTAGGACCCAAGAGTTTTCAAAACTGTATGCTATTTTCCTATTACATGTTGCCTATCAAGTTACCGATTGACCATTTAAGTCCCCTTTTATATGAACGTTAATTACTCTGCTGGTATACGCTAGTGTAAGGATAGATCTATCGGGACTGACCATCCCGTCGTGGCTGATGGTCATCTAGTTACCATATGACGCATTTTAACATTTTGAAGAAAAGTCGGTAGGAATGTTTGGCAACATCTGTATTTGAAAAAATCGTAAAGATTATTTTTGTAACACTGTATCCGGTGAGTATTGGGGCACAAACCTCGAGTACTGGTTTGATTATAGTTTTCACATCACTACCGTTAAGGTATCGGTGTCATGAGCTTAGGACACTAATCAATGTCTTTAGACATATATGAATATGTTTTCATATCCTACTATTTCTTCGATCTTGTGGTATCCACGCGTATTCCGTGATAAACCCCTATGAATTCACTCTAACAATTTGAGTTGACGTTTAGCATGTTTTTTTAAATCTCAGGTGAGCTCGAGCATAAGCTGGGATGGGAGCCGTGACGGTGATATCTAATCTAGAGGATTCTGATTCTTAACATTCCAATAAAAACTTTTTCTTAATAACACAATCTTAATGTCTTTATTATCAAGACATACGGGAACCTAACGGAAAACTCTGATCTTTTGTGTAATGACATTGAATGAAACTTTTTTAACGTCATTAAAGGTCGTTTTCTACACACACTTATTTTGTACTTTGACGTAGCACCCCATTAGTTAAACCTTTCATGCGACCTCATTTTGAGGTGTCATCTACACTCATAGCGACACCAGAGACTTGACACAGCATACACAACTGCAGCAACATTATTCAGCTTCACTATGACATTCTCCAACAGAGATTTGGGCTTTCTTGCACTCTAAATACAAACTTTTCCTCCAAGTATCTGACAATCCCCTGGGGTACAACTTTCTATACAACGGTACATCCAGCATAGGACTGAATAAGAGTATGCTTTTAGATCAAATGCCTAAACCTTTTGGGTTATTTATTACCCATAGGCCAAGATTGAAGTTCCTTAAGATACCATGAAAATTCTCTTTTTACAATAACAGTGGGATTCCATTAGGGTTAGCTTGAGTACCTAGCACAGAAGAACTGTGCGAGAATTGATATCAAGTCAGTTGCTACTGTGAGGTACATCAGTGACCCTATCATGCTTCTAAACAATGTCTCATTAACAAAGACCCCTGACTCATCAGGGCCCAAATTGACAACTGGGAGGAAAGCATAGGCATTTGACTGAGCAATATTCAGCTAGATCATACTTTTTGAGAACAAAATCCATACATACATATTTTTTACCTTGACAATAGAAATTCCTTTGAAATCTTGTTTTATTTTAAATACCACGAAAATAAGTTAATCACCCGTCACATATCATTTCATAACTTTTTGGTCAGCAGTTTCCAAAATTATTTTAATTAATTTTGACTATGTTTACCCAAAAATGATATCAACCACAGTATATCTATACAATAATAAACATCGCTCTTAGTCTTATAAGTAAAAAAGACGTGTTGTCAATGGTACCATCTTGACAAAAGCAAAAATCACAAGAAAACGGTCAAAACCGGACAAACACGAACACGGGAAAGGATAGAGAATACAAGAGCCGGGAGAATGCTATCAAAGGTCAACAAAAGTCAACCCTTGGTCAACATGGTCAACACTAGTCAACCACTAAATGACAAAACTCCCAAATTTCCCAAATTAGTCCCTCAAAGAAAACCAAATTGCAAAAATAATCCCTAAACCCTAACGGTGTTAACTCTTTTTATTATAAGAGTTAACACCCGTTACCTTTTTATATAACCAAGCCCGAGCCCAAAACACACTCTTGGCCCAAACCCTTTATATAAGCCCGAAGTTAAAATAAAACTCGGGTCAAAAGAAAAGTCAAACCCCCTTTTGTACAAGTTTTCACGTGGGAAAAGGAGTTACCACTGTTCACCGTCTCCTTTGTTTAACCTCGAGCTCAAAACAAAGGGTAAAATCAAATTGAGGACGTGGCTATGAAATTCAAGTGATAAAGGACACCTTGGCAGAGTTAAACGTCACATGATGCTCTCATTGGCCAATTCCCAAAAGGAAGGACACGCGTACAATGAAGGAAACACACCAAGGACTAGTATTTTGCACTAAAAGACTTGAAAAAGAAGCACAACGGCTCTGACACACGGAATGCCGCGTTGGCAATTCGTGTGCTCACCAAAGTGATCCAACGGCTTAATATAGAGATCCAATGATTGGTAAGATTTAAGGGCAGGGATTTATGAGAACGTCTAACAAACTCCAGGACCTAGAAGCTTCTCTGAAGGCTATATAAAGCCTCTCACAATCACACACAGGATATATAGTTTTTTAGCTTTCAAAATTTAGCTTTTGTAATTTTCAAATTCAGTTATTGTAATTCAGTTTTGAAATCTTGTAATCAATTTTAAAGTCAGTGAAATTTAGTGTCCTTTTATTCAATCTGTCATAAGCTCTTGTAATTTTCAAATGTTGTTAGTTACTATTCCAAAAAGCTCTCATAAGCTCTACTATAGCTCTTTGAGTCTCTAAGCTCAAATTGAGCTATTAATAAGCTCTTAATATTCTTAAACTAATAAAATCAGTCTTAACACCCTTGCTTATGGATTATGGACTTTTGGATGATGAACTAGTCATGGATGAGTTCAAAAGGACTTTACGAGCTTATCATTTGATAAGCTAGAGCTGTAGAAATAGCTCCTTGAGCTTATTGCCTTTGTTTAGCTAAAGTTTCTGTAAATTTTCTTTTAAATTCAAGTATCTTAGTTTAATAAGTTGCATTTGCTTATTTTCTGCTTAACTCTAGCTTATTTGTGCTTAACTTTGTTTCATTATGCTTATTAATCTTGTTTGACTATCTATAGCATAGATCTTAGTTTTTCATAATTTGTCCTAAAAAATAGCATACATAGTAGCTTATTGTTTCTGGCTTATTTGCTTATAGTTTTATGCTTATTATGGTTGTTATAATCTGTTCATTATCTGGTATACAAGTTTTAATCACTAGATTTAAATCTCATAAGCTTAAATGGATTTTCATAAAATTAAGGGGGTGTTTGGCTCAGCAGTACTAACCATAAGTTAGTACTGCTTGAGACCATTTGGTCTTAAGATTTTGGTTTTGATCTTTCATTTTAATCTGTTTGTGCTAAATTCATAAGCTAGGATAGGGATAATTAGTTTTTCATAAGTTAGGTTAATATTAGTCTAAATCTGTTAAGGGTCATTTGTATTTCTAGATTCAAATCAATTTAGTAAATGCTCATGCCTATTTTGTCCTAAGATTTTTTTTAGAAGCATAGAATTAAGTGTCTTTGGCCTGCATTTTGTCTGGTTTGATTTTGAGTTTTAATTGTGCACATTGCATCAGACATAAAAAAAATGAGAAAAAGCTTTTTTCAATTCAATTAATCAGAGGGTATTAGCTGTTTTTAGAATCTGATTTTCAATCTTAAAGAAGTTTTTGGTCCATAGTTAATCTTATTCATGTTGATTTTCCATAAAAAGCTCTTTTAGATATATGTTTTAGCTTTTAAAAGTGCATTTTGTCTTTTAATTGTCAAAATAAAATTCAGCAGGAGCTAAGTATTCTGTCTATTTTTGTTTAGCTTTTTCAATAAGCAAATAAACTTCAAAATAAATTTCAAAAGTAGTTTTTAGGAGCTTATTAGTAGTAGTTTTATCTAGTTTAGCTTATAAGTGCATAAGGATTTAAGAGCTTATTGAAAAATAAGCTCAAAGATCCCTGCAAGGCTTGTTTGGCTGTTAAGTTTTAATTAAGTGCTTATTAGAGTAATTTAGCTTATTGCTTTCTAGTTTTGCTAAAATTCTACTTAAAATAGCTTATTAGGTTAGTTTAAATTAGTTCTTAGCTTATTAAGTCAGCTTATTGCTTAATTTAGTTTTTTTTTTAAAACCAAAAACACCAAGTCAGTAGCCTGTAGCTTTTTCCTAGTACTTTTTAGTTGCTTAATTAGATTTCAAAATGTGTTTTGCTTATTGTTTTAAGTAGATTTTTAGCTGTACTTTAAGAAAGTGTTAAGCTCTTAGCTGTAAGGATCCATTTTAGTACTTAAAATTAAGCTCTAAGTAGCCCTTAGGGACTGTTTGGTTTAAAAGTTTTCATAAGAGCTTATTGTGATTTTCAGCTTATTGTTTTTGATTCTATGCTTGTTTCTGAGTTAGGTTAGCTTATTAGGTTAGGTTTAGTGTAAGAGTAGCTTATTAAGTCTTAGGTTAGCTTATTTCATGATTTCAAGTTCTTAAGTTCTATATAAAAGCTAAAAAAGGAAGTTTTACATTTTTCTGTCTTTTCAGCTATTTTCTAGCTTATTTAGGGCTTTTCATAAAAAGTTTCTTTTATTAAAAATGCTTATTTTCAGCTTTTCTAAAACTTTGCTTTTATAAGTTTTCCAAAAATAAAAAAAAGGGGAAGGTGGAAATCGGGGGTGAGCAAGACTCGAACCCCCGACCTCAACACCCTCTACCCTTTTATAGCAACACACACCACACACCTCTACCATCGCGCCCTGTGGTCTTTTTCGTTATAGTCCTACAAAATCTATTTCTTATATACATTTTACCCATTTTAGCTTATAAGCTGATAAAGCTTATTACACAACTTATTCGATAAGCTGTGTAATCAAGCTTATTTTTCCTAGGTTCTATTTAGTTCAAGCTATTTTCTGTATTTTTTTTAGAATTTTTATAATTAGTTTAGTATTTTTAAACATTTATTTTTATTAAAAACTTTAAAAAATCATAAAAAATAGAAAAATAATCAAAAAAATATAAATTTTTTTAGAAAATTATCTTTTATCATAAAGTTTCTAGGAAAATTAGTTTTGTTTTCGTAGGGTTTATTTTGCAAAATTTCATTTTTTAAAGAACGGAATTCGTTCCCGTTTACATTTTTCGTGTTTTAAAGCTCATTTCAACTCCGTTTTTGTTCTAGTTTTCTTTAAACTTACTTTTTAGTCAATTAGAGTCTATTTAAAAAGAAATTTTCATTTTAGGTTTAAATTTAGAAATTTAGGGTTTTTAATTGCCATTTAGGGTTTTTAATTGCCATTTAGGGTTCTCGTTTTGCGTTTTTAGTTAATGTTTAATTTCCTGTTATTTGTTTTCGTGTTTAATTGTTATCATTTGCTTATTTTAACTTGTAGAAGTAGATTATCAAATCAATCTTTGTTTCCAATTCAAATCATTGTCCGAACAACAAACGTGGTTTCCATTTCACAAATCGTTGGGGAATAACGACCCGGGAATCATACTTCCCGGTTAATATACGTATTATATTATATATATATAGGGATGGGATCATGAGAAAACCTTATTTTGGTGGAAAACCCAGAAAACCTAGAAAAACCAAACAAATGCCCTAAAAAAACCAAACAGATGCCCTAATTTTTTCAGGCTAAAAATTGTTTTTTCAGGCAAATATGGCCTCGATTTACACTCTGTAAAAACCAAAAAAAACAAACAGATGCCCTAAAAAACTAGGGCATCTGTTTGATTTTTTTAGGGCATCTGTTTGGTTTTCTGGGTTTTCTAGCAAAATATGGTTTTCCCTAGAACCCATCCCTATATATATATATATATATATATATATATATATATATATATATATATATATATATATATATATATATATATATATATATATATATATATATATATGTATATATATATACATATATATATATATATATTTGTGAAGATTTTCCTTTTTACCTTTGTCCTCAAGGGTAATTTGGTAATTTTCTTTCATATTATATTTTATCTTAATACGTGTGTTGATATTTACGAATCAATTTTTGGCGCCGTTGCCGGGGATTTGTGATTAAGACTCCTTCGTTTACGTTTGTTGATCTTGATTTGAAGAACCTTTCGTTTTCAAAAGTTACGTTTTTATAAAAATAAAAATAATAAAAATAATAAAAAACAAATAAAAAGTAAAAAATATTTTTCTTTTCTTTTATTAGTATAATTATCATATAAAAATATATAAAAAATCAAAAATATAAAAAATTGTCCATAAAAAAATAAAATAAACAAAGTTGGTAAAAGAACACCAACAAATAATACCTTCAATTGAGGTATTATCCATTAGTAAGTTCCCGAACCAAAGATTTTAAAACTTGCCATTTGTGTCACTTACGAAATACGGCTCACCTTAAAAAGTAAAATTTTAAGAGCTACCGTGAAGTAAGTTTGATTATTTGGTTTAAGTTGTCTATCTCGTTATCCGTTAAAATAGATTGTTAAAAAAATTGAAAAAAAGAGAAAAAAAATTAGTTTAAATTTTCTTTTTCTATTTTGTGCATGCGCACTCGTTCTCAAACCCGCAACCTTAACCGTCAACAACAAGCCCCACCGGCTGTTGTAGAACCATTTAATTTAGAAGAACCTTTTGATAATCCTCCCCTAGTTCCAATGGCCGATAACCGGACTATGGCGGAATTGCTCCAAGCACCCACCGAGGGGTACGAGGATGCAATCGTAATTCCCGAAATCAACACTAATTTTGAGTTAAAGCATGGTTTGATCAATCTTGTTCAAAACAAGCAATTTTTCAGACATGATAAAGAGGATCCCCATGCTCACATCCGAACAAAATCACCTCAACGATGAGATTTTCGGACGTCCCGAGCACGTCAATTAAGATTATGCTTTTTCCATTTTCTCTCGAAGGTTCAGCCCGGATTTGGCTAGAAAAAGAACCTCCTCGATCAATTTTGACATGGGATGATCTAGTTTCAAAATTCATTAATCAATTCTTTCCTCCTTCAAAAACGACAAATCTTCGAAACGAAATTACGAGATTTCAACAAAGATTTGACGAATCGTTTTACGTGGCTTGGGATCGATTTAATGATCTTCTTCGAGCATGTCCACATCATGGATTTTCAGAATTACATCAACTAGATACGTTTTACAATGCTTTAAATGCTAATGATCAAGATTCATTGAATTCCGCTACGGGTGGAAACTTTTTAGATAAGATGCCTCGTGAATGCTTGAAAATTATCGAGAGTAAATCCAAAGTTCATAATTCACGAAACAAGGCAGTCGTTGCCAAAGTGAGTTCGAATTCATCTACCCTTGGTATTTCACCTGATGTTGCTGCTCTTACAACCAAAGTTTCTGAACTTAAGAATATGATGAAGATTATGCTTATCGACAAGCAAAAAGCCTAAGTTCCCATACCCGTAAAATCGGTCGAGCAGAGTTGTGTAACTTGTGGAGGTACTCATTCTTATAGAAATTTTCTTGCCACCGATGGCAATTGTCGGTTACACTTAATCACTTCACTTCATTATATGTTGCTCGAATACAAGAAGAAAAGAGAAGGAAAATGGAAGAAGTTTAGAGAGAGAAACAAGAGAGAGAAAAATGGTTGAATTACTTGCAAATGGAAAAATGTTTACAAATGAACCAACACCATTTTCCTTGATGGAAAATGGTATATATATACCCTACATAACTACATGGGGCGTGTGGACTTTTACTTGGGCCGAGCTCAGGATTGACTTAGGCTTTAGCCCGATACACATACAATATTAGCTTACATTTACGAGCCCGTTTACCCTTCTAGCCTATTACAATGCATAATTAATTAAGTGACCGAGACCTAATATAATGAACGAACTTCCATTGTTTGACTTAATATTTTGAGGCTAACAATCTCCCCCGAAGTGAGTTCATTATGACACTCCTTCATGAGATCAATGAGACTGCTTTTGTCGTTAAGATCTTGTGATCTTGGTCTCTGAATTCGTTGTAGGCTTGTTCCTTCATGCTTTGTGATCTTTGATCTTGAGCCTTTGTCATTGTCTTTCGATTTCGTCTTTATGTCCGAGATCTTTAAATCTTTTCCTTGATCGTCTTTGCCACCTTGTGATCTTGTGTCTTGACCAACATGCTCATACTTTGCATCATCTTGAAAGCTTGCTAACAATCTCCCTTGATAGACTTGATATCTTTGAAGGAAGATCTTGTATATCAGAGTTTGTGCGGAAGTCTTTGTCTTTAATTCTTGAGCTTTCATGATTCTTGAATCTTGATGCTTATAGAATGTCTTTGTAGTTTGAGCATGAGCATGTGGTAATGAATCCGACTTTAGCTGGAATGAGGCATCACCATCTCCATCTTTATGTATCCTAAAATAAAACAGTTAGCAATAAAGCGGGTGGACGAATATGGCTTTGTCATTCGTCCGGATTTGGTTAGATTAACCTCCGGTTCTGTAGGACCGTTTTACAGTATAAATAATGTACCTGTGATCAGGTAGATTCAAAGAATCTCCTTGACAGGGTTTCCAGCTCAAAGCGTAGGATCTTCTAACACAGATGTATTAGATTTGCCATGCTTGCTAGTTCTCATTACCGGAACATCTCAAAGCAGACAACACGGTAAGAGTGAATCAGATAGTTACTATCTTTCTGATTAAGCCGTCAATTCATTTCCTGGAACAAGTTTGATTCACATTGAATCGCACCATCGTTTCTTTCCAGTTGACACAAGTTTGATTCATATAGAATCTCGCAAGTCACCTACCGCAGTGCTGTTTGATGATGACACTGGAAGGATTTCCATTCGTCATTGTGAATACTAAAGAGTATCACTCTGAATGTTCTGGCAGAATCACAAGGATAATGCGTAGGACTCTTGTTAACAGCTTGTGAACTTAATGATGTTCAACAAGTGTTTGTCATGGAATGTGTCCTAATGAGATTTATTTGATGATCTCTTGGCTCTAGACTCGATTAGTGCGTTTTGGTTTTAGTAATCGGAGGCTGGAGCAGACTGCCACCTATTCAATATTAACTAACTCGTAGTGAGAAAGTCAATAGAAGTCGTGTGTATCTCCGTGACAAATGAGACAAGTTTCTTTTGAGAGAAACCCGAATGGCTGGGAAGGGTTGTGCATTGCATCACTGGGTCCATGATGTCGTCTTCAATGTCAGCAATCAACATTGTGATTCTGACAGCATATGTATTGACCCGGTTTCTGCCTAAGTTGTGTGGAGGGCTTCTTTCTTTAGACCCTTTATCCATACATTTCTTTTTCATTCTTCAACCCCTTCAATGCTTACCAAGACGTCATTACTAACACCTTGTTGTGATTGTTCCAGTGTTAGCTCAACCTTAGTCGGCATTCTTCCCTTATATACATTCATCTCCAATCATACCTAAGGACTACTATTTATAACTATAAAGTGTCCTTGGGTAGATCCCTCTGGTTCTGGTTGGATCATAGGACAAATACCTAACCTTACCACCTTATGACTTTAGAATTGTCATGAAATAAGATGTTGTAGGGTATGAGATCGTAACCATAAAACCGTTTCTGAATAGCACTTTGAGTCTTTTTGATCACATTTTAATTACATTTCTCTCCTTATTTTAAATTCTAAGTCACTTAGATTTTGAAATACTATGTGATAAAAATTTGTCTTGAAATACCATGGGGAAATCTTTTACTTAGCATGAATTACATGGAACATAAACTTGCTCCCCCTCATGTTTACATTGTTTGACACCAAAAACAATGATACCAAGTTGTAAATTGAATATAAAATGGATGTTGAACACTTAGTCATCTTATAACTATCATTCTATTGCATTGTCATTATTATCTTGTTGTTATTAAGGGTCTTTTTTGGGAATGGTTTAAATACATAAGAATGGTCGTGAGATGATGTATCCAAACTCATTAAATGTTGTTTTTCAAAAAACTCCCCCTTGAAAGATGGAGTGTTGAACACACAATTTTGAAAGATTATGAATCGTCAGTGAGAAATTCTTGAAAAATTATGTTCAACATTTTGAAAAACATCATGTTAGAAGACTTCTCTTCCAACTCTAAGGGTAAGCGAACTTATGCGTACACTATCCTTTTTCTTGAACTCAAAACTTTGAATGTCTTGTAAGAACAGCTCAAGACCGAGAAAAGTTGAATTTCTCGTTGTTAGGATAAGTTATCTTTATAGATAAACTTTTCCTTTATTTGAAGTCCGGGTTACGTACTGATATTTGCACATAAGTCATTAAGAAAAATTAGAAATGACATGTCTTGAAAGCATTTGAAACTCCTGTTCGAACTTCATTTACACGCCCGTGTCGATATTAATCATTTACACGCCCGTGTCGATATTAATCAACATTCCAAGAGACATGTCGAGAAGAATATTTTTTTTATTTTTTATTATTATTATTATTATTATTATTTTTTTTTTCAAAAATAT